>JAMJFZ010001131.1:3055000-3207500 GCA_026225945.1 Cricetomys ansorgei | reverse complement strand
AATAAAAGCAGATTTTTGTGCTGCTGGTATTTTAAGGAATTATTAAATTACATTTTAAATGTATTTTCTTTCTTTTTAAGGTTATTCCTTAATAATTTCATACATATATACAGTGCATTTGATAATACCTCCATGCCTTCCGGTCCCCCTCCAACACCTTCATGTCATATATGTGTCCAACAGTACTGCCCGCATGTGTGTAGGTACTGGGACATTCATTGGACCACAGGCAACCAATCCTGACAGTGGCCACCACCTTAAAGAAAAATGCCTACCGCTTTCATTATTTCTATCAACTGCCAATAACCTCTCAGTTAAGGTCATGGTCCCATAAGCTCCTCTCTCATTTATGCAAAATTCCAAAATTTAAATGTTTTCTGATTTCTAAGTAGGATATTTAAGAACAAACAAATTTTATGTAACAAAACTAGTCAGGATTGTTATTAACTAGTAATGCTAATTAGTTTTGAGTTACAAAATTCCCCTGAATTTTTCTATATGGATAATCACATTCATGTTATGTGTGTGTGCGTGTGTGTGTGTGTGTGTGTGTGTGTGTGTGTGTGTATTGCAAAGAAATCTTTTTGTACAATAAATTCTGATCACACTTTTTCCTCTCTTAACTCCTCCCAGATGCTTCCCACTTTCCAACCCATGCAACTCCCTGACTTTTCTTTGTCTCTCTCTTTAGTAAACAACTAGGAAAGCAAACAAACAATAATTTTTAAAAAAGCACAAAAAAACACATACACAGTAAGACACACTCCCAAAACAAAGATTCACAAAATTGTAAAAACAGGCAATATAATATATAAGCAAAGCCTAGTAAGACAAAAAATGCCCAAACAGTAATATGCACCAAAAAGTCTATAAAATACTTTAAATAATCACATACCAAGTAAAGAATAGCTTGTATGTTATTCCAAATCTTATTTCCTCTGTTATCAAATGTTTGGCTCCATATTTAAGCACGGACTAACTGTATCCCTAATTCTAACCTTCACAAATAAGGAGACCTGGGATTTTAAACCATATTCTTTCACACATATATCTTAGTCTTTGTATTGTCTATTGTGGTCTAGATACTGCATTAGATGCCTTCATGCTGTTATTGTTAACCTAAAAAGGGTTGTGAGTTGCATTTCTGAAACTTATCATCACATAGTAATTAAATTCCTCCTAAACCCACCCATAGTCTTCTCATTCACACCACTAGAAACTAGAGTACTTTAAAACAATTTTTGGTACTATAGCCACTACAGGATATATATTTATTTTAGAATAAAGAATATGAACTTCTCATAGGAAAATTTTTTTTTAAATATTACATTATTCCCAAGATAAACTAATAAAACAGATTGTAATGATTTCATACATGTAAGAATTACACATTTATTATAAAAACATCACTGGTCAATAACCTAATGTTATAAGTGAGATGCTATAAAGAGGTATTAGTGTATATTTTTTAAGATTACTAGTAATCTTATAATTTATTTAATCTTGAATAAGGATAATTTTATTTTCTCAATAACATAATTGGCTACATTTAATAATAAATGAATATGTTATTCTTGCTCCAGAAAACAAACAAACAAATCCAGGCTGGCAATTTCCCAAGCAAAATACAAAGATTTATTCAGTGTTTTGAAAAATTGCTTAATTATTTTTTGAAGTGCTTAACTATTAAAATGATTAAAGTAGACATAAGAGGGTCAGAAATAAAGACCCGGGAAAACAACAATTATTATGAATAAGTTTGAAGCAAAGGGTCATTAAAGAACTTGGAATAGAAGACTTGGACAAATTCTTCTTCCCAGGATGAATTGGAATGAATGTCTCCACTTAAAGACAGTGTGGAGTCCACAGTAGCCAGTCAGGCAATGGTAGGATGAGAAAGACATCAGAAGATCAGCTACATAGACCTGCACATCAATATGAAAGAGCCACCCAAGAACACACCCAGAACTACATCAGAAATTAGTTCCCAAGGTGAGCTTGTGGACAGAGCTGGTTTGCTAGCCATTGGATCACCTTGCTGACAAGTTAAGATGTTATGCGTTAGACTGAGAGGTGGAATATTTTTCTCAGGTTGGTGCTTGGTATATATCTAAAATAATATTCACTGACAAAATATAACAATGAGACAGGGAAGAAAGGAGAAACAGCTAAAGGGTGTGGATGTTCTAATACATGTTTGTTAGAAAATAAATTATTGAGCAAGCCTGAAAATATGTGTAATATATTGAAAGGCTATCTGATAGGTTTTTATATGCACAAGTCCCATGTGTATACTTTCCTTTTATATTTGAATGAGTGGATAATCATATTGCAAGACTAGCTAGTGAGTAAATCTTTATCCTATATTTAGAAAATTTCAGCTAATGAATACTATCGATAATTCAGGCTTTGAACCAACAAAATGGCTCAGTGAGTAAAAAGACACTTACCACACAAGTCTAACAATCTAAGTTCTATCTCCCTAACACATGTAAAGGTGACAAGAGAGAATTTACTCTTACAAAACTGTACTCTTACCTCCAAATACATATGTCCATTTATACTCAGTCACATCCTGTATACATATTTGTATGTCTGCATATACAGAAAAGTAAAATAAAGTTAATAAGAAATAATATTCTTGAGGCCTGAGCAACTTGAGCAATAAGATCGATTTAAGACTGTAAGACTTGAACTTGAATATGCATAGCTCTAATATTCTTAAAGTAACAATATTTCTGTAAGGACACACTTTGGGGAAAATAAAGGAAGCAAAGAGATCAGTGGTTGCCATGAACTAGAACTAGAGAAAGAGGAGAATGATTAGGCGGAATACTGATGAATTTTAGAGCAGGAAAACCATTTGTCCAATAATCTAAAAGTGGATCCATGCCTTTATATTTTTGTCAAAACTTATGTAATGTTTAACACCAAAAGTGAGACAAAGCTAAACTACTGGCATTGTATCATCAGGAAATTCAGTGTAAAAATGTCAACCTGAACAAATATACCAATCCATTGGGAGTTGTTGGCAATAGGAGAAACTGTGCTCACATGGAGACAGGAACAGGAAGGAAATTTATACCTTTGTCTCAATTTTAATTTGAGGCTAAAATTGTTCTATAAACCAGTCTACTAAAATAAATAATAATGGGTGAGTTTATCTCTATGGACTTAATTTTAGCTCAACTAAATTGCTATCTGTGGTAATTGAAATGAGAATGGTCCCCATAAGCTCATGAACTCAAAAGCTTAGTCAGCAGTTGGTGGAACTGTTTGGGAAAAATTATGAGTTATGGCTTTGCTTGGCTTTGAGATGTAAAAATCCTACAAAATTACCAGTTAGCTCATTCTCTCTCTCTCTCTCTCTCTCTCTCTCTCTCTCTCTCTCTCTCTCTCTCTCTCTCTCTCTCTTTCTGTATGTCTCCTTCTCTCCTAGCCCCCTCTCTCTGTCTCATGCTTGCTGATCAGTTGTAAACTTTCAGCTAATTCTCCAGTGCCATGCAAGCATGCCAGCTCCCTTGCTATCCTCTCTGATTGACATGGACTCTGTAACTGTAAGCACCCAATTAAATGTTTTCTTTTACAAGTTGCCTTGTTTAGAATAACTAAGACAGAAGTTCAGGAATGGTCTATTGTTGTGCCAGATCTGACCATAATTTGTTTGTTTTTGGTGGGAGAAATTAAAAGGCTTCGGGACTCTGGACTAGGAAATCAGTTGAAGCAGTTGTAAGAAGGGTTTAATGGGTCGTCCCAGTAAGAGCCTAGAAGACAATAGTACAAAGAGCAATGTGCACTGTGGAAGTCCAGCTCCTCAGGTTTCAGAGGGGAACATTCCCTGTTGGCCTAGAGACTATTATGATAATTTGGAAAAAAGTTTGGGTGCTTCTTGCTCTTGTCCTAAGGACCTGCCTAAGGCTACCTTGAGAAATTTTGAACTAATTTTATGGGGAGAGGAGGTTTCAAGACACCCAGTATAGTTTGGTTTTTGGTACTCACTTCTATGAGATTTACAGTAAAAAGGAGCAAATGTGGACAGAAGGATTCAAAACATACAGTTTGAGGAGAAAAAAAAAGGAAATTTCGTGTTAGCTTGTGCTGAAAAGATTAATGACAGGCCTGTTGTGAAATAAATTAAAGGGAGTGACTTCCTCTGGGAGAGACCCCACCAGCTAATCCTGCAATTTCTGAAAGTGAAAGGCCAGAGGGATCTCATCCACCTAAAAAGCAATTACAAAGGATAGTTTATGTGAATGTCATTCAAAAAGGAGTCCAGGTTTCATCCTAACCAGGCAGCAGAACTTGTCATCAGGGGCCACATTGTTCAGGCATTAGGGTCCTGAAGGACCTATGAGTGAAGGAGCTGTGGAATCTTCCTGTGTAGCTAGGCAGAGCTGCAGAAGCCAGGCATTTGGCAAGGGAGTTCTTGCATGGACTTGTGTGGAGAAGACACTGTGTGAGGTTATGAACCAAAGCCTAGACTGAGTTGGTGATTCAAATAAGCTGGAGATGCTAGAGCTGTGGGATACCTGTCAAGGAGATCTGCAGATAGGGCCTGGAACCAGCATGTTGCTTGCCACACAGCTGGAAGGGAAGAACCATCTAAGCCTTTGGACATTGGACATGTCATGCTGGGTTTTCATCTTACTTTGGTCAAGTATTTCCTTCCTTGTATTCCATTCCTCACTCTTGAAATGATAATGCATATTCCATACAATTGAATGCAATTTTCTTTTTGCTTTTGCAAGGATTTCCAATTAGAAGATTGCCTTGAGACTCAGAAGAAACTTTGTATTTTTAAACTTTGTTGAAACTGTCAATTACTATAGGGCTTTTTGAAGTTGGACTAATTGCATTTTCCATTATGATTTGGCCACAATCTTAAGCGGGCAGGTAGTGGAAAGTATTAGTTTGAATAAGAACGACGGCCATGGGCTCATATATTTGAATGCTTAGTTCCCAGTTGCTAGAAAGTTGGGGAAGAATTGGGAGCTCTGCCCTTGCTCTTGGAAATGTATTATTGAGAGGTGGTATTTGAGGTTTCAAAAGCGAACAGGATTACCAGTGGTTGTTTCTCAGGACACACATTTTCAGCACTGTGCTTGCCTTCCATTGCCATGATAGCCATGTACTCACTCTCTGAAACTGTAAGGCCCAATTAACTCTTTCTTCTGTAAGTTGCCTTTGTCCTGCTGCTTTGTCAGAGCTGCTGAAAAGTAACTAAGATAAATACAAACATCTCAGGAATCAAAGCCCTAGAAGAGTAATCCTATTTTCAATATTCGATATTTTCTTGGTAGACAAAGAAAAGATGAACAAATGAATAACTTTGAGAGTCTACCAAATGAGTTGAAGTAAAGGAAAATGGACCCCAAACCAAGAGCTGATTGACATGTCTGTCTATACCTTAGATTTCTCTCCCAGCCCTGAAACATGTCAATTGGTAATAATTGTGAACATAATAATAGTAAGTAACATGACTGTCTCTCTTTTTATTTGATGTGAAGGTATTCATCACTATCAAGGGAATTCAGGGTAGAAGCTCAAGGCAGGAACCTGAAGGCAGAATCTGTAGCAGAGTCATGGAGAAATGCTGTTTACTGGCTTGCTCTTCCCAGCTTTCTTATATTACAGAGGCCCACATGCCCAGGGATGGCACCACCCATATCAACCAGAAAACACAAAAATGTTCCACATACATGCCCACTGACCAGTATAATATTCTCTGAGTTGTGGTTTTAAGCTCAAGTACTGAGGAATTCCTAAGAAATGAGATTGGACAGAGCTACCTAAAAAGCACTCATTATTTCTGTGGCCAGTCTGTCTTGGTTAGCATTATACAAATGCAAATGCCTGCTAAGAATGTTTTAGATGGTTGAACTTTAGTAATTCAACCTACAGAATAATAAGTACAAAACAAATTAAAAAAAAAAACTCATCTAGTACATATTTTTTAAAATTCGTTCTAAAAACACCAGATCATGCTTCTTTATTATGATTATTTTTTTGTTTTGTTTTGTTTTCTTCTTTGGGTGGACATTTAATGCATTTGTTATTAGCTCATGGAAACTAGCCTGATTTTTTGGGTGGTGGATGAAAAGAGAAGAAAGGAGACTTATTTTTCGATATAAAACTAAATAAAAAGGGATGCTATCAGCAATTAACTATGAAGGTTGATTGCACCCTAGCAAATAATCAAAGTAGAAATAGGATTTTAAAGCTGAGGAAAAAAAACTGCTGAGAGTCCCACAGGTTTTAGAATTTTAAAAGGCCAGAATCAATTCATGTTTTCTTGTATCTAGACAGCATTCAGCTGTTAGCTACTTTATGGGAGAAGGAGATTACAACTGCTGAGAATATATTTAGAAATTAGAGCAACCCAGAAGGCCCCAGAGGCTTCATCTCTCTTCTCCACACTCTTCTCTCTCATTGTGTTTTGCAAGTAAGTTATCACCACAAAACCCAAAATGGAAATGAAACACTGCAGTACAAGTCTTCATTAAAAATCAAATAAAATGCAATTGCTTGTGCTGCTCATGACAAGACTCATGATTAACTGCTAAGTCACTCAAAAGTGGGATGACCTGGAGAGGGATAAATGTGGTATATGACAATCTTAAGGAATAAAGTGCCAACAATATAAACAGCAGTCACTCAGAATTTAAGTCAGATGCTAAGAAAGAATGCTGTGTTAAAAAATTAGCCATTTTCCCTAATAAAATGAGAAGATGTGTGATATTTATAATAGTTTATATGTCTTCTATTAATTTATTTCTCCATGTACTCAGAGTTAGGAGAGCCAATGGTGATCAACTATTCATCTAGTAGCTCACATGAAGCTCATTGCATATCAGAGAGAGCCACAAAGGAGGAAAGTTTGTGCCAAGTGTCAAGATAAAAATAAAATCCTGCACAAAAAAAGTAGACTTAATATACAGAGGCATAGTGAAACTTTGGGTTGAGAGTACAGGGTTGTTATAAAATTCTCAGGCTTATTTATTATGACCCAATTATAACAAGCCTAGAATTCCTTTCATGTTTTAGTGCCTGTTCAAAGCCCTCATCTGGCAAAGTGAAGATGGAAGTCCTAAAATAATGAGTATGCTTAAGAAACACAGACAGGGATACATTACATAGTATGTGTTGCAAACAATAGCTCTACTTATTTCTTTGCTTTTATTTATTTTCCCCAAATGTTAAAATGGCAAGGAAAAATAATTACACATACTAACCTCTTAGTCAACTAAAAGAGCCAAGGAAATGTTTATTCTCAACAGTCTTTCCACATACCCCAGACTTATTTGTGCTGAACAACCCAGTATCTAACCTCATACTAGCACTTAAAATCAGTTGAGAAGATGCACACTTCTGTTTCATTTCTTGTGAGTGTTAAAAGGTTCTATCTGCTCACTATGCCTTTATGTGAGAGCATGCAGATCCCACAAGGCGATTCCAGCTGTCAAATATGGTGACTCTGAAATTACAGAGTGGATGATAAATTAGGCTAGCCTGTCTTTCCATTGCAATTTATTAACGCTTTTGAGTATGCAACATCTGGCAGATTTACAGGTGGCAGAAATAAAAGATTAATTGTTTTACTTTTATTTATGCCTAGAATGCAACTGAGGAGTAAGTAATTCGTTTCCCATCAGTAATCTGTTTCCTTTTGTCATTTCCCAACACCTGTCATTCTACTAATTCATCCTTCTGTTTATGAATGTTAGGATCTTGGAAAAACTTCTGCTTTTTAGCCACTTAAGTAGTACTAGTAACTTTGGAAACTTTCCCTTTTGCTTTTGACTTCCTCTTAGTAAAAGATAAAAAATGCTTTCTAAAAACTTCAGTCTATTAGAGTAAGCATAGTTTTTTTCTTAAATTGTATAAAAGAAAAGAGATTAGTCCTTTTTACAAAGAAAAGCAAACCAAGGAGAAAACACACAAGTTACTACAAATACTTTATCTTCTTTACTGTCACCTTTAAGTTTAGCCCTTGTATAGAACTCTATCCTCTTAAGGAATTTTTATTATGTCTGGTGATTTATTAATAACAACACATGAGACATGGTTAATAGTACCAGCCAGCCAGACTTCAGGAGAGCTAACACCATGCCATGTTCCAGGTACTCCTGCTAAGCCCAACAACTCCTCTCCTCTTGGTAGTTTATTATCTAAAAATGCCTTCTAGTTCTCTCGTAGCAGACTATTTACATGATCAAAGAGATACAAACCTTTGACCATAGGGGTGTGTCCATGTCCATTTCTATGCTAGAGTGCCTCTGACACAAAGGGGGCTAGGCCCCACCCATTATGTCCACTTTTACAGTGGGGGAACTGCAGATCAATAGGGGAGACCAGGCCACACTTACTGTCGCCTCTGGTCTGCTAGAGCATCCAAATTTACAACTCTATTTACATTAAGCAAAAAGGGAGTAACTCTTATTACATGATAACACAGGCTGGCTTAGCCATAGAAGTTACATCCTTCTAGGCTTTCAGGTGCAATGAATCTTTAGTAAATATAATATCTCGCAATATCTGGTAAAATATACTACAACAATATACATCTTATTTTTAATCTTCTTTCTCTTATCTCCCTCAGAGTGAAGAAAGCCGATTGTGGCCGTACATCTGTTCTGTTACTTATATGGGACTACAAATATATCCTCAAATTTATTTATCTATTTTTCCTTCTTTTCTTTCTTAAATCTCTCATATTTGAATAAACTTACTAAGTATAGGTCAAAAAACTTATCAATCATGTTCATCCTAAACCTGTACAACATTCATTCTCCCAACTTGAAAGGGACAAGCACTACATATTATGTGTCCATACTCAAGGGGTCACTAGGTCCCAAGGATTAGCACCATTCAAAAAATAATCTTAGTACTATCTGCAGGTACATATTTTCCCTGCTGGGACTTATCATTCCTTTTTAATCTGAATTGCAGAACCATATTGTCTCCATAAACAATTTGTCTTTCTTTAAAAATATGACTATCCCCAGTAGTTTCCTATTCAGGATCCAGTAGTATTTCAAAATAAAAAACAAAGCCTTAGACATTGCTACTGAGACTGCAGATTATCTTGGGTCCTGTATCCAACTTTTCTTCTTTTCCTTAATTTTCTGTATGACAGAATTATCTAGGTTCACTTTTATTTTTTGATCTATCAGCTCAAATCCAACTTTAATCATGGAATATGGAGCAGCAATTAAAAAGACGTAAAACTAAGAAGAAAGTTGGGGATCACATCACAGAGGGTCTGGTGTGACACAAGTTTGAAAATTATCTCAGTGTTAATGAACAAGTGATGTTGAAATAAATGATCAAATTTATGACGTGGATAATACTGACAGCAATGATGAGGATTATTTGGAAGACAATTGAGAAGTAGCAAGAAGTCCACAAAAGATATTGTTTTCAGAATTCAGGCCATATGAAGACATTACAGGAAATACATGTGAAGATCCTGACCATAAAATGATTGCTGATATGAATTGGTCAGTGGCCTCTGTGCTACTGATGAACTGGAGACAGAAAAGACATAAATTAGAAATAACTTCCAATAGTCTGTTTTGTGTTCATGGAAGTTGATCAACATGAAGATTTTTTAGTACTGATTTAGGTTAGGGTAGGTTGGGTTCTGGTTTTGGACATCCAAATAAGGATGTTTAGAAATTTATATTCATGGTTACAAGTATTAAAAGATGTTAATTGAAGACAGACAATTTACAAGTTATTATCACTAAAATCAAAGCACCATTAGTTTGGATAAAGCAAGTCAGGAACTGAAATGATCATTTAATGTTCATCAGAGCTGACTTTCTTGTCTGGGATTCTTTAATGCACATAATAAGACGATACAGAGCTACCTCCTTTGAAGTTAGGGTCCATATCACTTTGGCTAGTAAAGTTTTTACGAACAAAATATTTGACGCCTTGGGGCAGAATCTTTTTAGTATTCACGTTCTCTCCCTTATGCCACCATCTACACCTAAATGAAGAAAAAGTGAATGAAATTCTCAGCTGGGCTGAGGAGCTCATGTGACATGAGCACAAGATAATGGCTGATTGTTTAGGAAAATTTTACCTGTCATTTGGATTACCTAGATTTGGTAATGATGGACAAGGAAGATAGAGATAGGATCCAATCTTACAGAAAAGTGTCTTGAAAGCAATACATATCAGAAAGAAAAAAAAAAACTCTACATAAAAGACAAATATGCAGAAGGATGGGAAGAATCCTGAAAAAGAAAACAATGTATTTTAAAAACCTAGTAAAGAGATAGGCTCCCAGTAGAAAGGAAGAGGGTATGTGATGGTCTCAGACTACTAAGCCCACCATGAGTCTAGTTAGAATGTGATGCCCACAAAACATTGACTGAAGTGCAGTGGGAATGAAGGAAGATGAAACAGAGACCTAAGCTATACACTGGACTTTTTTATTGTTTATGAGCAGCACTAGTTCAAATTTGTAAGCTAAAAAGAGAGAGTAGTGTTCAAACGTTAGAGTGAAGAAAACTTGTCTTCACTGGAAAGGAAAAGGAAACAAAGGAAGAGGTGCATAAGTCCTTTCCCATTAAAAAAAAATGCTCAAGGAAATTCAGCTATGACCCTCTCATAGGACTCTCTTGCACTAAATTTTCTCTTTGACCTAGACTGCATAATAACAACATATACTAAGAAGCCATCAACATAAGAAATGAAGAATAAAAATAACATTATCATTTCCCTTATAGGTGTTTAAAAATAACATTATCATTCACATGGAAAGAAAGATTCTCCATTTAGAGATCACATGCCTTTGTGTTGCATTTTGTCATTGTGAGAGTGTGGTTTGTGGTACAGTCATGTTTTACATGAGATTGTGCCAAGCAGACACATTTTTTAAAAATTTCTTATTGATATAAAACACCTGTTCCTCACTAATCCCAAAGGAATATATGGATACACCATTGAATTTTTCTTTAGAAAAATCATGATATTATGAACCTCATTATACACAGTTCTTGTCCTAAATGAGTTGTTCTGTTCCCTGTTGGATTATTTGCTATGTATATTTGCTTTTGGAACCACTGTACAGCATAAATAGTCAGGATATTTGAACTTTTCTACATGTTTATTTATATTTAGTATTTTAGTGATTATTGTCTTAATGTATTGTTTATAACTCGTTTAGGTGAGAATTAATGAGCTTAGAATAAAGGCTTGGAAATTTAAAAATATTATTTTTATATATCTATTTTATATATAATAATATTATTAAATAGTATTTTACATTAGTATCCAGGATCAAGAAGCGAAGATTTAAGGAGTCTCATAGTGTAATTTTGATACATGGTAAGAAATTGAATAATTCTTTATCCTTTAGACTTGCTTTACATATACCTCAGTATATTTAAAAGTTATTTTACATTTCAGAAATTCTAATTTGCTTTATAATTCTAAAGTACAAACAAAATTGATTCAGTTTATTTTTTCATTACAGAACTGATTAAATGACACTAAAGTAACATTATGCTCTTAAATCAAAAGAAATTGTGCTAGTTTTTATGTAAGAATAAAACATCATTCATCCATATATGTCCTTTTTTTATAGACATGGGCATTATATCCAAATGTGGTACCATGGCAAAGGCAACCTACAAATATAAAATTGAACAATAAAATGAGATCTGAATGTAGTAGTATATGCCTGGAATTCCAGCACTCAGGAGACAGAGGAAGGATAATACATTGAAGATCAGCACGGACTGCATAGTAACACCATGTCTCACACATGAAAATATGTAAAGGATAAATGCTGAAACAAAATTGAAAATATTGCAGGATAGCTTTGTACAGGAAACACCAGGGATGTTTCTCTAGTTTCAGTGAACTGTTTGAGTTACTTTATAAGTATACCTGTAGTCCCATGGGTGGAATCCCCTTGCCATGTCATCTGTACCTGCCTGGAATGCTGCCACCCTTGGCGGCCAAGGAATGCAGCAGAAAGGAAAACAGCATGGTGGGGGCAGGACCATGGGTCTACTGTATCTTGCATGTCCTTGGTGGGCCTCTGGTGAGTCAGTGAGTGCACAGACACACTTGAGACACCTTTCAGGGGGTATATATATATATATATATATATATATATATATATATATATATATATATATATATATATATATGGTATATATAAAGAGTCACAAGTAGGGGAGGAGCTAGTGACCCTGAGAATACCCATTGGTTAGGACATCCTATGTGGGAGTCGTCTTGATTATGTGTGGAGTTTGAGTCTATGTAACCTAGCCCACAGAACAGAGGAGCATGTTTGCTTAGTGAAGGTTCGTATCTAAATTTAGCAGGGCTTAGGCCAGATCTAAGGTGTAGAGCAACTAACTCCTATCACCCTCACCCTCTAGGGGTGATTCGGGGTTCAAGTCAGCTTCTATTAGCTCTTGGACAGTCGCACAAACTCCTTTGCTTTTATATAAAAAGAGGGGAGGTATAACTATCATTATTAGTCTCTAATTGAGAGACGGTTTGGTGTTGGATTAGAGCTTAATTTGTGGCACTCTCAGTTAAATTGTTTATCTGCAGCTGTAGGGATTGGATGACAGGGGCAAGGTAAGTCTCAATAGTCAAGCAAGGGGAGAAGTTGAACAATTAGGAGGTTTGAACATCAAGGCATAAAGACATTAGGGTGTAAGGGCCTTGTAGAACCTGTTGGAAGTTTTTGGGATTAGATAAATGTCCCATATTATCAGCCTAGAGTCACTGGTTTAAAATAACATCTCTCCCACAAGTTCTATCCATGTAGAGGTATGGAGGTGTGAAGCTGGCAGCAGTGTAGATCATGGCTTGATCTAGTCTGTCTTGGAGGACATCAGCCGCTAATGGCATGTCTGGACAGCCGTGGCTTCAGCAGGAATCCGTGGGTGGGGGATGGAATGAGCCTTCTTCTTCCTTGGCTTTCTATCAGCTGCTGGGCCCTCATAAACCTGTGGATAATATTTTAGAGGGGTTTGAAATCCTGGAGGGAAGAGTTGGTGCAGGAACTGATAAGTTGGCACCAGAGAAGCATAGGAAGATGAACATGTTGGTTCCTATAGCATCTGTGAAAGGGGCACTGAAGATTTGCCTTATAGAGCCTTGATTAGGCATGGCTGCAAGCAATGAGCTGGAAGACAAGGTACAGTAATGGAACAGAGATGTTACATAGGCACTAGGATTTTGGAATTTGAGTGGGACTCAGAAAGACTCTGAGTGGAGGTCTCAGGGAACCAATTTCTTGTGGCTTCCTGTAAAGAGGGGTTAGGTTTGTTAGTAATAGAGTCTTTGTTGTGTATCAGGTCTGGAATCTCCTTTTCAGTCTTGGCTTCTCTGTTCAGGAGTGAAAAAATGAGGTGCCAGGTTGTAATAATTTTCCTAGCCATTCCTGTAAGGGTAGGAAAGAGAAGGGTTTGTGGCTACCATTTCTTGGATGTTGTTCCAGGTGATTTTCTTGTTGTTCCTCTGGGAGGCATCTTTTCTGCTTCTTCAGTTGTTCTGTTAACGAACATTTCTGGCTGGGACCCAAATATATTTTTGGGTGATCCTTAGCATGAAGTATGGTTTTGCTTTTTTCTGAGGAGAGTCAGCTCTTCTCTTGATCAGCGTGGATTTGTTGTGATGTCTGGAACATAGACTCTTTGGGAAGACAAGAAAAATCTTTTCCTTTGGGCAGATTGTTTTTTCCCCACCTATATCTCATTTGTAAGTGGGCCTTATTTTAGGACTGTTAAATACCTAAATATATGGAGAAAATTGCCCAATTTTTATTATTTTTTGTTGATTGTATGAGTGTTTGGTGTCCCTTATTTGTGTCATTTTGAAGCTTAAATTTATGAGAAGGGCCTAATATTAATGTCATAAGGTTACCACTGTTTGTAAACTATATTGAAGTGTAGACACAGACCTTGAGTTTTTATAAAGGTCATGGCTCTGGGCCAAAGGTATGAACCCTTTGAGTGTCGAAAGGGCTAGGCATATGAAACAAACCTAGAAAAGCATTTTAAGTTTACATTTTTGAGTTACTTATTAGGGTTGTTTATGCCTGTTAGCTGCAGCAAGCAGTCTGTGTTAAGAGGTGCAGTTGACTGAGCTTCTGTGTCGAATCTGCAGTCTACCTACAAACGCCAAAGCCAGCAGCCTCTGACATGGCAGCTGTTTTTAAGATGGAAATAAATTATGAAAGGCATTATTAAACCCTTAAATTTTTATCTATACCATAATTTGTTTTTTAGGAAAGTGAGGTCCAATTTTTTATTTCTTCAAAGCTTTCCATTTTATGTGGCTGCATGCCAGAGTTGTTTGACCTGTGTTGGTTAGTGTGCTGGATTTAAAGCAACATAAAGCAATTTACTCTGAGCAGCAGGGGTGGGGCATAGTGTGCCCAGTGTTTTCGTCTCTTGCATGATATTAAAGCATACAATTTTTTATATATTTTTGAATCGGAGCACCAAAGCAGTTACAATGTCTATGTGGGAGCAGGGCAGTGCTCCACAGCTTAAACCATGTGCTTAGATTTAGCATGGCCAAAGTCCATGAGGACATTATGGAAAAGGCATAGCTTGACCAATCACTGCTTGAGGGGGAAGGGCATATCTGCATGCCTGCAGTAAGGATTGCAGGAGGCCTATAACCGTCCAATCAGCTTTCTAGAAGAGGCAGGCCATCCTGCATGCCCTAAAGTCTCTTCCACCCTCATGGGCCTACTTCTGTTACTTTCTTTCTTTTTTTTTTTGAAACCCATTGGGAGGTGGAATCTGCACGGCACATGCATTCTGTTCCCCAAACTCGAAAAATTTAAATTAGAAATAAACAAGAGCATAAAGCTTTTGGCTGTTGTTCTGTGGCCATGGTGTAGAGTGGGAGTGGGGAAGGGGAGTGAGAGCGTGGTTTGGCGCCCTGGCCCCTGATGTTCCACACAGACTGGCAGGAGTCTAGAGGGTTGGAAAACTCAGAGATTGGAAATAAGAGTCTGCAACAATGGCTACCGAGGGACCAGACAATTAAGAGTCCACAGTGGTTGTTGTTGAGTGGTCTTAGGGACCCACATTCCTTGTGGTGAGCCACCAAGAATTTTGAGTTAAGCCTGCTCTCAGACTGAACGAGCAGGAGAGAGGGGCACTGAGGCTTGGTGCGGAGTGGGGGCAGGGTGGTTTTTCAGGTAGCCCCATGGAAAGGTTGAGGGGTGGTCAGGTGGGCTCCTCTGGGATAAGGTAGAAAACTTAAGTAGTCTGCTCTCTGATGGAGAGACTCCAACACATGGCATTCCCGTGCCACAATTGTTATCCCTATTTCTTTTTTGAGGGAACACTCACCACATCCGACACGTGCATCCAGAGGATGTGTCCCATGTTGCAGCACCATTTGTAGTCCTGTGAGTGAAATTCCCAGCTGCAGGTACCCTGCCTGGAGTAGGTGGCCTCCCTTGGGGCTAGCTCAAGGCTAGCTCCAGGCCAGGAGACCTGGTGGAAAGGACAGCAGCATGGCAGGAACTCAGCTGTGGGTCTACTGCATCCTGCCATGTCCTTGGTGGACATCCGGTGAGGTGAGTCTGCGAGTTCACAGACACAGTAAGGACATGCTTCAGGGGGCATCATGACTTTAATGGGGTGTGTAGGGTACACATAAAGGGTCAAAAGTGGGGGAGGAGCCAGTGACCCTGAGAATGCCCATTGGTTAGGACATCCTATGTGGGAGTAGCCTTGCCTGTGTGTAGAGTTCGAATCTGTGTAATCCAGCCAGCAGGGCAGAGGAGCATGTTTGCTTAGTGAAAGTTCATAAGTAAATTTAACTGGGCTTAGGCCAGGTCTAAGGTGTGGAACAAGGAACTCCTACAATCCTCACTCTCCAGGGGTGATGCCGGGCTCAAGTCAGCTTCAACTATAGCCCTTGGACAGTTCCACACATACCTATGGTTTATCTCAGAGTACTTTAAGCCAACAGTAGGTGTCTTGAGAGATGGTACAGAATGGATTTTAGTTTTAGGGCTATACATAGGTGAATTTGTTTTATGTTATAAGCTTTTTTTTTCATGAAGGGTGAGGAATTAAACCTAGGACCTTGTACTGCCAGGAAAGCTCTATATTCCTGAAGCTGCCTGTTTCTTTTTGCCCTCATTTTTATCAGTTCTTCGAGAATTTTATACCTTGTGTTTTGAACATTTATATATTCTCCCCCTTATTCCTCCCTGATCCATCAGTTCCCTATGCACCCAAATTTGTGTTTGTTATAGTTTCAAAGCATTAGATATAATTTATGCTGTCCACATGTCCTTGGATACATGGCTTTCAGTGGAGGGTGGTACACCCATCAGTGGAACCACTTTTAAAGAAAACAGAATGTGTCTCTCCTAAAAGCTATCAACTGCCAATAGGTCCTTATCTAGGGGTGCAACTTCATGTTAGTATTTGTCTGGTCTGAGCCTGTGCAAGTTTTGTGCATGCAGTTTCAACTGCTGTGAATTCGTATGTGCCACTGCCCTGCTGCATCAAGAAAACATTGTTTTCTTATAGTCTGTCACCACTCCTTCTTCGTAGTTATCCACCACTATACTTTCAATCTTCATGTCCACACTTATGCTGTGATCACTGAGCCTTGAGGGGAGGGAGTAGAATATAAACATCACGTTTAGAGCTGAGCATTCCACCTCTTACTCTCTTGCACCTTGACCATTTGTGGGTCTCCTTGTTATTCACTATCTACTATAAACAAAAGCTTCTCTGAGGGAGGTTGTGAGAAATATACTAATCTATCTAGTTTCTCTGATACTAAGGACCAATGTTTTTGAGCCTTTGGTCTTTACCTTTCTGAATCTTCTAGTGGTTTATTTCAGATTATTTTAGTTTGCAGAATCTTCCCTTAATCCTCTCTCCCAATTTTTCCCTTATTTACTGATCTTAAATTATTACTAAGTTTATAATATAAAATAAAAATTAAAGGCTGAGGTTTTATACAAACTAGGCTAAAAAAAAAAAACATTGTAGAGTAAATTCAGAGTAGATAAATGAGCATTCTTTAAAACTGAAGGGAATTCAGCAACACCAGGAAGCACCTCTTCTAGCATAGCCAAGTAAATTCCCACAAGACCCTTCCCTTCAGAAGCAAACTGTAAACACAGAACAAAATGCAACACACATATTTGCAGACTCAAGATTCAGTAGTGGCAAAGAAAACTTCCTAGGGAGGACTTAAAATTGGAGGTAAAGATTTTACTTATGAAAAACTTTACTTATGAAAATAGTGCTCTAGTTTTAACATATTTTGTAACAAACCACAACCACGGCAATGAGGAAATTCAGGAAGCAAATAATTACAGAAAGGGCCTCAACTGGTGTGTGTTCTCTGTCCAAGTCTCTTTCTTGTCTCAATGCCACATTCATGGCAAGAAAAACACTGTGAACCATCACACACACACACATACACACACACACACACACACACACACACACACACACACACACCCACCCACCCACAGAGAGAGAGAGAGAGAGAGAGAGAGAGAAAGAGAGAAAGAGAGTGTAGGGGAGAGGAAGAGAGAGAGACATACATAGACATATACACAAATAGAACAATTAAAGAAAAAGAAAGCAAAGTGGTCTACATGAGTGGGTTTAGAGGAAGGAAATGGAAGAAAATGATATATTTTAATCTCAAAAACTAAATTAAAAAAAAACATTTAAAAAAGACGTGAAGCTTTAACCATTAGGCTGTAGTAGCATGGTAGCCACCACCTACACTTTTAATGCTATGATTAGCATTTTGTAGTAGATTTACTTGTCTCCTATACATTCATCCTAAAGTCGGCTCAAACATTTAGTCCTCTAGATTTCTTCTTAAAATTTATTATCATTATTAATCTTATTATTAGTGTGTGTGCGTGTGTGTGTATGTTTGTGTGTGTGTGTGTGTGTGTGTGTGTGTGTGTGTGTGCAAGTGGAAGTCAGAGGACAAGATTCAGAAGAAGTATCCTTCCACTCTGGATTTGGTATTTGAACTCATATCATCACATGGATGGAGAGAATCTCTCTTTTGAGATCACATGACTTTGTGTTGCATTTTGTCATTGTGACAGTGGGGTTTGGGGTGCAGTTGTGTTCTACTTGAGATTGCACCTTCCTAAGCAGGGAGACTCTTTTTATGTTTCTTGCTGATATAAAGTATCTGTGCTTCACAGATCTTAAAGAAACATGGTTACATCATTGGGTATTGGGGACTAAATACTTTAACCTGCTGAGCCATCTTGCTGACCCTTATGCAAGTATCTTAAAGTATGATGGCATCAATGTGCCTCTAAAGAAATTTTCTCAAGATTTTCACCAATCCTATGAAGAGTCGAACTAAGAAGGGGACTAATGCAGCTGAAAAATCAAAAAGGAACCTCTAGTTTTCTTTATAATATCACAAAATTAAAATGTAACAATAAGGAAAATGAGATACATACAATGAAGTGTCTCTTAAAAATCAAATCAATTACTACTGGAGCTGTATGGAGCTATTGTGATATCAAAATAAGTAACCTGTGACTTTCTCCAAGATCTAAAATATGGCAAAATGAATATAAAATATAAGATTGTATAACTGGCTTCTGTGATATAGTAGCAGTCTTTGCATACACATATGTAAAGACAGATAAATATAAAGGCAGATTGACTGGCAGAAACATGAATGTTATAGAGATCTTTGCTAAAAAATAATTCTCAAAAACATGAAGAAAGAAAACTAAACAGGTAGGTGGTTACTTCTCTCTTACTACTCTAGTTGGTGGCATAAACCTGGAAGAGTGGAGTCTAAAAATGAGGTGAACTACATTCTTGTGCAATACCCAACTTTATTCAGCACATCAGATAATTTATATTCTGATGGCATTCTGAGGGTTAACAAGATGAGCAAAGTTCACTTGAGTTCAAGTTTTATACAGTCACATATACAAGGTTACTTGATCTTAGGCTGTATACAGTCACATGCTTGGAACTTTTGCTTGAAAATATTCTGAATAATTATAGGTAAGGTTTTGGGTAAAATCCACTCTTACTAGTACAACTGGGAGGGGCACAAAAGCATATTCCAATAAAAACCCATGTTTTGGAGGAATAGAGATAATAAGATTCGTGTTTTATTTACTTGGAGTCTTCTCAAAATATCTCAGAAATTTCTTCAACACAGCCTCATTCATTGACTGTGTTCTGACCGTTTTCCATGCCAAAGGAAGTAATAAAAATCACATAATAAAAGGAGTTAAAGGAGTGAACAAAAATATACAGACAGACACAAATTTATTTGTTTATTTCCTCTCTCATTCAAGTTATCCTGATTCAAGTCCCCCTTCTCTCCACTTCTCCTGCCTTCCCACATCTCCTTTCTCCCCCAGATCCAAACACCATACCCCAACTCCCACCACCCACTCCAAACCTACATTCACTTCCACTTCCCCTCAGAAAAGAGCAGGATTCCCAGGAGCTCAACAAGATGGAACAAAGCAGGGCACAAGCCCCTACATCACACCTGGACTAGGCCATCCTGTAGAAGGAAAAGTGTCCCAAGGGCAGGGAAAATGGTGAGGAACCCCACCACTCCAACGTTTAGGACTTCTACAAGAACACCTTGCTAACAATCTTAAGATATATGTAGAAGAACCCATACAGACTCTGTTCTGCCACTTCAGTCTCTATGAGCCCCTAAAAGGCCTGGTCAGTTGACTCTGCAGTATCTAGGACCCTCTGGTCTCTGCGTTCCCTCCACCATTCTTCTGGGTTTCCACCCAATTTTTTTTTCCCCTGGGCCTCTCCATCTGCTCCTATAAGCCGCAGGAGGAAGCTTTTTTGTTGACTATTGAGCTGGGCACTGATCCATGAGCTTATAAGCTTAGCAGAATATCATTAAGAATTGTCTCTGGGCTATCCAGTCTCCAATTCATGGCCACCTCTGCAGTGTCAGGCATGGGCTCCTCCTTTGGCATGGAGTTCTGTCCCTCCATTGCCCCAGCAGATCCTGAAAGCAGAATTGATTATAGGCCAAAGGTTTTGCTGATTAGGTGTCTCAGTCCCACCCCTGAAAGCCTTGCCTGGTTACCGAAGATGGTCAGTTCACACTCCCTATGCCTCATTATTAGAAGTCCTTGCTAGGGTCACCCTCATAGATTTTAGTGAATTTCCACTGCACTAGGTCTACATATCACCCCTTAAGTGTTCCCCAGTTATAGCTGTCTTTCTATATATTCTCTCATTCCATCCCTCTTTCTCCCGCTTGACCCATCCTGTTCCCATTCCCATCATCCCCCTGTCCACCTGGAACATCTATTTTCTATTTTCCCTTCTCAGAGAGATCCATGTGTTCACCGGGGCCCTCCTTGTTGCATAGTGTCTCTATATCTGTGGATTATAGGATAATTGTCCTTTACTTAACAGCTAATATCTACTTATAAGTGAGTACATACTATGTTTGTTTCTGAGACTGTGCTACCTCATTCAGGATGTTTTTTGTCTTTAAATTAGCGTACAGTTTTAGTGCTTGGATATTAAATGATACCAGAGGCTTAATAATAGTCAATGGTCAAGAGTGTTATACAGTTTGTACAAGTGCTTCATTCCATGCTACACTCAAAATATTGCTCAAATAAAGCCAATAGTTAACAAATCTCAAGTCAAACTGACCAGTTCTTAGCATTGGGAGGAAGTAGTGGCAGGGAAAAATGGTAGTATTTTTGTCCTCAAGGAAACTAGGTAACATATAAAAATAAAGATATATTCTCTAACAAAAGAGAGAGAAGAAGCATAAGTACAAAATCTTTTTATACACAATGCTAGGAGTGATTCATGGTAGTCAGGGATGCTGTGGAAAAATCATCAGAAAGGATTTGGCTTCTGAAGTTATGAAATTCAAAATCATCTGCAGACCACTAAAGTTGAAGAGCTCTTCCTTTAGTCATTTATTATGCCCATATTCTTCTACAGAATGAATTTTTAGGGAGCTCATTTGTTCTTATTAGTATGACTGTAATTCCATCATTGATCTATTTCATGCATAATCTGGTCTGATTAGGAACTGCATAGACTAGGGCTGTGGTTATAGCTCTGCAGGGTTTTTCCTATTATGTGAGAGACTCTGTGGGTTTATTCTCCAGCAAAGAAAAAATAAAACAAAGGAGAAATATGTAAATGAATCAACTTGCATGAAAATTCACACTTAGTGTGTGAGATAATGAAGCATTTAGCCTTGAGTGATTATTGTATATAAGTTGTTTAAATTCTCTTATACCAGCAGCATCAATAAGTGATTCATCATCTGGCCTTTACTTTGACAGGCACAAGATATCACAATATAATTCCAATTGATTAAAACTCTTCTTGTTACATTTGAATTAAATATGCTCACCATGACCTCGTTCCTTTCTTCTTACAGATATTTGAGTAACTATTGTATAACAAGCATGTAAGGACAAGGAAAACAAGTTCATTTAATCCTCTTTTCTATTCCCAGAAAGCTAGCAACTCATGTAAGCATAGCAACTATGCTGATTAACTCTGATTGGATCATGAACCACAAAAACTGGGATTTCCAACTTAAATCCAAAATAAGAGTTATCCAGAGAGTCATTAAAAATGAAAATTCTCAAGAGCCAAATTTAATTCCTTTCTTCAATACTTTTTGGATATAAAAATTTTAAGTTTTACCCAAATATGTTCAAGCTGTTCATCTACTGAAATGATGTTTTTCTAACATTATACTCACTTTGATATGGGCAAAAATTACCAGCATTTAGTTCTTCTATCCTAGGACCACATTAAAATGGGAAATTAACATGCCTCTATAGTTTGAAGGATATCAAGGAATTTCTTATGAATGTGTTAACGTGAAGGATCATATAAAACTTTATTACAGAAATTTAAATACTACTTATGCCAAGTAAAATTCTTCCATTGACATTTATCTCAGACACTTATAAAGAAAACATGTTTTTATTTTGTTTTTAGTTTATTGAAGTAGATTAGGAACATTACAAATGAAAAGTAGCCTTATTGAAAAATAAATCATGCTGTACTCTTTCGTAAGATTAAAAAAAAAAAAAAAAGCTGACTTACTATAATGACAACATTTGGGTCCCAATAGAAACTCCCTGAGCTAAGGAATGGTTATTTACTCTAAAACAGCAAATACGCACTGCAGTCATGAAGACCCAAACTTAGAAGACTACACTCAAGCAGCTTTTGACTTTCACTTTACATAACTGAAAGTCACCCCTTCTGAATTGCAGAAAGCCTGCATCATAGCAATCAGAATGTGACTCTCATAGTACACATGCTCAATTAGTCTGTAGTCACTAGATGAAGTGAATTCTGTTTCCTCAGCTGAATTTATACCTTGCATCATGCTTGTATGTAAGTGAAAGAATCCACTGCAGCCCAAGGGGATCTACGAAAGAATTTGTCAGAGATTAAACTCTAGGTGCTGGGGTATGGAAGAAGTAGAACCATGTTTGACTTAAGAACACTTCTTGGAATGGGACAGATAAAATGTGTCTTTACATGGAATATGATAGCTTTAAAGTTTGTCATTCATACCTCAGAAGTCCACAAGAAGGACAAATATTATCAGAAAATATGCATTTGCATAATCCAAAACAATATTTCAAATTTTGAATAAACAATACATGCTTTAAGGTAGATCTCTTAGGAATTGTGCACTCTGAATTTTATATGAAGATGTTTTTAAATGAACAAATACTTTCAGCTGGTACTGAGCCTGAACTGGCTGATGCTCTCTGCCTATTGAATATGCTTAAATGAACAAATAATATCCACTTTCAACTCACCTTCACTCTTCTCCAGTACGGTATGCTCATCTCCTTACTGTAGTGAACACTCACAGTAAGGAGTGGGAAGAATTTACAGGACAGATTTCGCTGGATTAGCCAAAAATTAAAGTTTTTTTAACCAGTAAATTTATTTTAACCGTATCTCTAAACAAATAATAAACCAGGAAGAAGACTGATTTAGGCAGAATTTTTACTTTGCAAACTTGGTTCTGCTAAAATGTGTGCTTTTTCTTCCTATGAGCTTTGCTCTGCTTCTTTCTTAATAAACATTCACTAGTATCTTGGGCATCCCAAGAAATTATGTGACAAAACAGCTTGCCATAAAAATAAATGTTTGTCTTTTTGTGACAGTAAACTTTACTGCAAGTATATCTCTCTTGGTCCACATAAACAATTTTGTATGACCCTTCCAATTCTGCTTCTTAGACCTGAGTTTACCTTGCACAGTCACTTATCAAGAGCTCTTAAACACTGTAAATCCAGACTATGAAAGTTTGAAATCATCCCCACCATGGTATTAGGGGAAGAGCTGTTTGATGAGGCTATTGTTTAACCCAAATGGGTGAGTTTTAAATGTGAGACATTGTCTGTGGAGATGGTGGTTGTTGCTATTATTATTTTCTTAAGGCATTTTTCTAGCGTGCTTCAAGTTGCAGAACAAAAGTAAGCTTCTGTTTCAAACTGTTTTGATCTCATACTGCTTTTGCATTTATGATATATGTTGGGGAAATAGACAGGTATCTAATGACCAATCAACTGGAAAAAAAAAAGAAAAAGAAAAAATGATCTAAGCATATGCAGATTGTCTAGAGTGTGGAAGATTTGATAATTATTTTTGGAGGTAAACTATTATTAAAAGAAGAAAAGAATTAAATAATGATCTTCAAACCTTTATGTAAATTAGTATTCTTTGAAAATGAATAAATTATTTCAAATATAAGCAAGGAAAGAAGCTCAGTTCAGGTTTCCTTCTTAGTAAGTTTCATATTATAAACAATTACATTTAGTGGAATTAATTCAAAGCAATGCTAGACCCAATCCAGAGATGTGGAATGTAGAAAAGGTACACTGTTTAAGTATAACCAAATTTTCATAGAAAAATGAAAATAACACTGAATGAAGAGAATAATCTCTATTAGACATGACAGATAACAGTGCTCATTCTCACTGTGAGCAGTCAAGTGATAGCTGAAACAGAATGACTCTTAGGTCAGAAACCCAAGTGGATAGAAATGACACTTCCTGGACAGGGAAAGAAAACTTCAGTAGCATGCATTAGGTTCTGATTGTGAAGATCAGAAATACATAACACTCAAACATACTTGCCAACATGCTCACACATGCACACGTGCATAGGCACATACACACATGCATGCATATAAGCATCAAACATGCACACATGTACATACATACATTCGCACATATATGTACACATGCAACACAATTGGAAATAATTGAAATGTCTAGAAAGGACTGAACTAAATTTCTTCTTTTATTTATTAGCATGCTACACATTCACGCAAAAATAAGAAATACCAACTTTAGAAATTCTTCCAGAAAAAAGCAAGACAATAACTAGAAGTCTGCTAAGAATTTATGAAATTACATCATATATTTATATTTAAGTTATATGCATGTGTGTGCATAGTTCATACAGCATATATTTATGTGTATCACTCACTGGAGAGTAAAATTTACTTTATCATTTATTTCTACTATGTCTGGAAATAATCACTTTCTATGTTTATGTAAGACAATTTGAGCCACATTTTTTCTAATATATGTAGTAAAAATGGATTGCTTACTGTCAGGGCACATTTTCAGCGGTTTCTCAAATTTGTGATTATCACGTATACCACTCCCTCCCCTTCCTTCCCAGCAGGTGGAAGGTCTTGAACATCCTATTTCCTAAAATATCCTATTGGATAAATTTAGTTTTGAAAAGTTCTCCACTGCTGGATTTTATAAAGCAGCAATGTGAGCTGAATGACAGAATGGAAGGATCTGAAATACAGTGTGAACTCAGGAGACAAGAACATAGCATGCCAAGGACGTGACGGGTTGCTGCATTCCGTAGGCGGAGACCACTCCAACCAAAAGTTTACGAAGGTGGGGAGGGGTATCTTTTATTGTTTGTACTAAAATGTAAAATGCAGTTATCTCTTTTTTAAATCTCTGAGACTTGCAAAATTGGCTCAGGATAAAATAAAGGCAGTGATTCCTTGGCATGTGCCAGTGTCAATCGGATTTTTTCTTTACAAGGATGTTTCTCTCTTTTGGTAGAAAGTAAAGGAAGTCCTTTGAAATTTATTAACAGGACTTAAAATAAACTTTGCTAAAAAAATGTAGGGGTGAGAAATACTTATTTTTAAAAGAAGATTATTTTTAATTAAAATGACAATTGGAAGGCTTCCCAAATTCAATCTAAATACATTTAAATCAATACAATATAGCTGAAAAATTGATATTTTTGGTCAATTAGCTGTTTCAAATTTTAGTACCTGCATTGATTAAATTTATTCTTGTTCAAAGAAACAAAAATGAATTCCATGGGCTTTAGAGGTGACTTAGTGATTAAGGGCATTTAGTGTTCTTTAATAGGACCAAAGCTGGTTCCCAGCCCCCAATGTCATGTGGCTCAAATTGCCTATGTCTCCATCTCCAGGTGATATAATACCTTCCTCTGGCATCCAAACACCCCTCACACATGTGTAACATGTGCAAACACACACAAACATACACACATATACACACACGAACACATATATACACACACACGCACTCGCACATACACACACACTTAAAACTGTGGCCAAGCACAGAGATGAATAGTAATTTAGCATTTTATAAGGAGCCCAAGCTGAGCCCAGCTTCACTTTGTACGGAATTAATGTGACTTGTAATGAGACATAAGTCAAGTTGAGAATGATTAATGTATGTACATGGCACCATCCAAAACAAATGTGTTGGAAATTAGTAAAAAAGAGTTGAGCATGCTGATGGATACTGTTGACTGAACACTGGAGAATCTGACTGAAGCAGGAAGACCCCAACTTGAACTTCAGCTACATGCTCATAAATTGTCATGGGCTTTAATGTAAATATATATATATATATATATATATATATATATATATATATATATATATATACCTGTATATTGTAAACCAAGAATATAAACTCAAAAATACTATACTCAATAGAGTAGGCAAGGTTTCAGATCAACATAATGAAATCAATGACAAATATAAATATTAAAATTTTGAAATCAAGTCCTCTGTTGTAGGTAGGTCTGTTAACTCTACAGAAGAAGCCAAAGGTATTATCTTCTAATGAATTAAAATATCAGATAGAAACAAATTCTTATCATAGCTTGTGGAATTATCTGGTAGGAAAGAAGTTTAACTATACAGGTAGGGTTGTCTGTCATCTCATTCAGTAATCATATTGAGCTTACAGCTCAATTCTTGTATACAAAGAAGATCTCAATATATTAAATCACAACAAAATCCCCTTAATTTTCTGTATCACTTTATATTCCTCTCTATGAATGTTAAAGTGCACGTCCACACGACTATGTTCAAAGATGCCAAACTTCTGAGAATATTTCTAGATGAGTCTAATGAGGTGTTATTTTGGAGAGGGTCATAAACATTTTGACCCATATCCCATTTACTGGAAAGCTACCCTCACCAATGTGGGTGGATACTATTACTGTGATGGTTTGAATGAGTATGGTTCACATAGGTTGATGCATTTGAATACTTAGGCCTTAGTTGATGGAATTGCTTGGGAAGTATTAGAAGGAATGGACTTGGAGGAGGTGTGTCACTTGGGTTGGGCTTTGAAGTTTCAAAACACTCATGTCATTTCCAGTGTGACATGTTTGTAGATCAAGATGTAAGATTTCTTCTGCTTCTGCTGCCATGCCTTTGCTTTGCCATCATAGACTTTAAACCACTGAAACCACAAGCTAAATTAAATACTTTCTTTTATACATTCATTGCCTTGGGCATGGTGTTTTATCACAGCAAAAGTAACTAATATAATTGCTAATCCGTTGAGTCCTAGAGAAGAAAAAGATGACAGAAGAGGGTGAAATTCATGTCTTCCTCCACAGGAACACACACTTTGTTCTGTGATCACTGTAATTCATAGTTACCAGACTGAGTTAAGTCAACACAATTTTCATAGTCTTCAGAAAGTAGATATTTTAGAACAATACATTCTTCTCCCTCAACTCTCTGAAGATTCCATTTTCCCTCCCATAAAAATCCACATTCTGTCTCCAGTTTTAGAAAAATAAACATGATAATATGTCTTTTCAAGTGAGTCTTTTTAATATTTTGTGAATTCTATTTCTGTATATGCATATATATTTAAACATTCTACTTACTATATATAAATTTTCAATAATTATAGTTCATATATTCCAACATAATTTGAGTGTGGCTATTTTCAACAATTTTGTTCATATTTTTTCTAATGAGATTTCTTGCTCATATGTAGAATAATTTGCATGTAACTTGCAAATTATTAAGTTTTACAATTGTTCTGCTAATTAATTTTATTGTACATATTTCTGCATACATATTTATGTTCCTTACAGGGAGATTCTTGGTTTGATTTCTTTATTTTTTGCTATTTAATAATTTGAATTAATTTTAACTATTCTTGCTTTCTAACACTTTTGTTTTTCTTTCCGACAAAGTTGAAATGTTATGTTATAATTATGTTAATATTTTTGTTTTCTTACTCATTATGTTATGAAATAGCTGTCATATTTGCTTTGTGTATTTATGAAAAAGCTAATCAAATCTTATTAAATTAATGCAAAATTATGCTTTTATCATTCATGTTTTTGCATTTTAATAACAATTCTTTTTCTTTTTAGTGTTCTGATATGTAAATCTCAATGTTTTATAAATATTACATATGATCATTTGTTGTACCTTTTATGAATATAAAATTACTTTTTGTCACTCAGTTTTTTGATATGTGCCTTGTTTTACATAAAATTAACAATGATATTTACTTCATTTGATTTAGTTTATTTACTAAAACTATATCATTGTTTTCATTTATGAAATTTCTCAGAAATAATATTTTAACCTTGGTGCATTTGAACACTGTGGAATTACACATGAGACAAAAACAGAAGAGTATAAAAACACGTGTCTTTCCTGTGGAGAACTTTGTAACTTTTCTTACTTTCTCGATGATTCGTTCCCTTCTGTTTGTTAACTTTTACAGTTAGTTTTTTTCCCCCCATTTCACTCAGAGACTTAAATATTGCAATTATTTAAATTTTTCTCCAAAATTTATTTTAACATTTATTGTAATTTAGCATTTTTTGATAAAAATTAAGTTTTACTACATGTTAATTTTTCACCAACTTCAGCAGAAGTAAGATTTTATAAACATAATTCATATCTCAGTATGTAGTCCATCTCTATTTATGTCCAACAGATTCTTACAATGATAAAAAGAGCATTATATTTCAAATTTATAGCAAATTAAATTAAATGTTCAGATGAGATTTTTTTTGTAAGCTATATTAGCTTCTTTACCTCTTACATAGAGAAAATGATGACTTTCCGTTTTCGCATGTCTCATTTGCCTTAAGCTCAGTTAATTCATTTATTTGCACTCATTGCTGTCAGCCTTAGCAATCATTTGGTCCTTGTGTATTTTGTGAATATTTTATACTCTCTTTAAAATATCAAATCAAATTAAGTCATGATAGAATCTGGAAGTCATCAAGCAGTTATTTTCCAAACTTTGTAGTCACTATTCCATTATCTGTGATTTAATACAAATATTATGTAAAAACAGATTACTTGTTGATATTCCACACAATTTTGGGCAATTATGGAATTATTTTCATTAATATTTTAAAGAATGTTCAAAAGGATTTTTCTGGATATCATCTTATATATTGATCTAGCATTTAATAATTCTCTTGCTCTACACATTTAGAATATTTTAAATCTCAGGACAGATCATTTTAAATTGTTTTATCTTTGATTATTGAGTTTTTTCCCACTTGCTATTCTTTTGTGCTAAGGAATGTCTTTGATTCAGTTTCTATGTTTCGTCATTGTTATCCCTTTTTGAGTGTAGATTTTTCTTATTAACATAAACTGCTTTTAAGTAACCTGCAACTTTTAAATGTTAATTTAAATTTTTATCTGTTTATTTATTTATTTGTTTAAGTGTGTGCATGCGTGTGTGTGTGTGTGTGCGTGTGTGTGTACTCTTGTGCACACTGTGATGATCAGAAGACAACTGTTAAGTGTCCGTTCTCTCCTTTTGCAATATAGGTCTCAGAGACAGAACTTAAGGTTGTAACTCTTGACTTTGTGCGCCTTTATCCAGTTTACCCAAAATCCCACAGTTTATCATGCTTTTCAATATAATAACATATTCTCCTTATCTTTCCAGAATATTTGTTGTAAAAATCTACCTATAAATTGGTGAGAATATATGAAAGTCAGCATTGATGTTTGTGTAGACCTATGATGATTGTTAAAGCAGTCACTAGTGATATGTCGCCATTTATGTTTAGATTGAATTGTATTCAATTAAAATTTAAAGGGTTTTTTTTTTTGCCACAGTAAACATATTTTTCCTGTACTTCACATCATTTAATGATAAATCTCTGAGATTCATGGATTTACCAGTTTTTGGCTCTGGGTAACCTATTTACCCAAAGGTATCCTCTGGGATTCATACTTAGTAAGTTGCTAAAACTTTTTATTGAACTCTTATTGACACAGTTTTTTGATTAATAGAGACTGTGTTCATGTTATCACTGATCTTGCAATGTTTGAATTGGTCAGCTTAGATTGATGCAAGGAGAGAAGGTCCTAGACAATCATCCATGGCCAGATGCATGTTAAAACATTCGTGACTTAGCCTGAAGAGCATCTTTAAGTCACAGGGAAAGGTGACAGAACCTCTTTTTTAGGAATTGTTACCTGCAACCCATTGGTGGAACCAAATATGGCCATATGCCCCTAAGTGAGACACGCTACATTGGATGAGACAGTCTTGAAAAACTGACAATCTTCCACCTGCACTTGAAACTATCAAAGTTTCAGGTTTCTGCCTAGGAAATCTCAGGTGGGACTTTTGTTTGTGGAAGGAACTTGATGGCAACATCATTAAAATTCTGTCCAGATAAAACAAATTTAATTTTAGTTTGGACACTTTGATCCTTTGTTAATTGGTATAGTAACCGACCATAAGTCTAATGAGCTCCTGATTGAATACACAACTCTTTATGTTAAAGTGATAGAAAAAAATTGGTCTCTTTATTTTCATAAAAATACTCTTTTTCCCTTATTCCTACCTGACTTCACTATCAAGGTTCTCTGCACTAGCAGTAAATTTGACAAGGTAAAGATATGCTTCATGTAACTAAAATCAACAACTTCATGGCATGGAAGGAAAAGCAACAGAAGAAGACAAATCATTAGGCCTTTCATGGTAGAAAGCAGCATTAATATACTACTGTGTTTCAGACTTGTCCCAGGATAATCCTTCAATATTACAAAAGTCTTGGTGAGGCTATAACAAATTTTTTTTTCCACTCCTTACATTTAACTTCAGGTTGGATTGGCTATTCCAACTAGAAATCTCTGGTTATGGCTTCTTCTTTAACATTTCCAACAATCCTTATCACTTACATACAGTCCATATCAACAGCTCCAGAATTATTCCCTGACTAGATTTCAGTCATTGAATAGGGCAAACAAATACTACAGAGCCAATGACATGAGCACACAAGATCAAGTAAACTGACAGATTTCAGTCTGTCCAAAACAAAAGTAACCTCAATCCTGGACTCTACCAAGGGACATCAGAAGCAGTGTCAACTTGGATCCCATAACCAATAGTCATTTGTAAGCGCTAAGTAATGGGAAGATATATTCTCTGTGTTATCTCCCCTAAACAACCACAGATATTCCAGGACTATTTTCTTCTATGAAATGTAAGCATTACATAGATTCTTTTCTTTAGTCTTTAAGATTTAAATATTAGAGTTGGCAATAATCAAACTTTAAGTCTTTAAATACAATTTTAAAAAATCGATTTATCAGTAAAACAATAAGTCTCAAGGGAGTGATGATATCACTCCAAACTAAGGTTGTCCTTAGTTACTTAAAGAAGATTTGTGGAGGAATATTTCAGTCCTTATATATTTGCATATTTCAGCAATTATTCCTACCATGAGATCCATCAAATATAAAAACAAATACAACAAGAAAGATTATCTGATGATATCTCTTCTGAATTTAGCTATGATGATGAGACTACTTTGGATTTGGAATATATCCTCTCCTAATTACCTCATTCTTTGGGAACTTTAGGATGCTGGTATTACTGGCCATTTTCTTCTTACTGGCTAAGATGGAGTGTGGGTGGATGCTAACATACCTTGCTGTATCTGTGTTAAGACTTAGGCTGTGTTAGAGCACCAACGCCCAAACAAATAGAAAGTTACACAACTTTCTAAAGAACATGATAATAACTCATGGATGTTGTTCAGCAAGTTGATTTAGGATCTTCTTGGTCATGATTAAAGTCAGTACCACCACTTGCTTATTCTGCTATTTGAATTTTTGTTGCTAGTACCCTTAATTAAATGTCTGATTACACAAGCCAAGTGGTTTGGGGGTTGGATTCTGTTGGTCAGATAGTTTATATGTTGATGGAGTGGAATAATCACAAGAAAATTCTCAAAAAGTAAAGATGGCATAGAAATGAAGAATGCAGGTTATCCAGGACAATTTTCCACATAATTTTGCATGCTGGCAAACAATGCTCTGATAGTCCTTGTTGCTGTTTCTATAAAGGGTGTGCTTTCAAAAGCCCCATGTTCATTTCCTGACAAGTACTAGAAACTCAATGACTTAAAATGGCAGAAATTTACTGCCTCAGTTTTTCAGGCCAGAAACATTAAACCAGCATTTCAGCATGTCCTCACCCTGTGGTGGCTACAGAGCTAACCTGGTCTATGCATCTTCTAGATTCTAGTAGTCATGGCCTCATTTGGTTTGGAGTTGTGTCACTTCTGTCCCTGTCTCTGAGATCACAGTGCATTCTCCTTTTTGTGAAATAAACACTCTCTGCCTTTTAAAAATGATAATAATGGCTATGTTGTTCATTGCCCAACAAAATAATCCAGGAAAATCACCTCATTACAAATGTTTTCGACATGTCTAGAAATATCCTTTCTAAGACCTAGGATAAAATTTATAGTTGTAAGGGATTAGAACTTGAAATTTTTGTTGAATTTTATTTAGCCCACTACATAAGCATATTATAGTTTGTTTTAAAGATTGCATCTGATGATGGCCAAAAAATTTTATAAATATATAAATAATCTAGAAATATAATATATACTCTGAGATGCCTAATATTTTCTGACACCCACTGCTTCCCAATTAATAAAATCTTCATATTATGTGGACTGTGACATATAAAGACCATGGTGAGAGGATATTTTGTACTTAATGTTTATTATTAATACATATCCATAATATATTGTTCATAATCTATTGTCAGAAATGATGAACATTTGTCAGATAATAATTAGTCTGACACTTGAAACTTGTAGATACATAGAAGGTAAAATAAATTCTCATAGTTTTTCCTCATGTACTACCTAACCAACATTCAACTCAAATTAAACAGTGACTTGAAATATCCCCCCTATCATGAATGCTTTGTATTAAAGGAGGTCCCTACTATTTCGTTCTGGCCATGATTATCTCTATCTGTATTTCTTGGTAAAGAGAAGAAGACATGACAGGCAGCTTCTACATTCTCCTTACACTTCAATTGGTTCTTATTTCATACAGCTTATTAGGAAGAAACATAATGCTCTCAGTGTATTCCTGGATATTGTTTGTCCCAACCTAGCACTTACTTTTCATATTTGAGAATAGGTATTTAGTCCCTGAAATTTCTTCCCAGATAAGGGAAAAATAAAATTTCAATTCTAAGTCCTTGAATTCCAGCAGTACAGTCCCATGCAAGTAGGATAATGCATCAAATATTTTATAAAGTTGTTTGAGGATGAAATATAAAGACAATAAAAGAATTCAGAGGCATAAAAGTCAAACTATTTTGAATGAATTCTCTATTCTTCATCACTTCTGGGGTCTAATTATGCACAAGATATTTGTTCAGTCAAACAGGTAAGGATTGAAAATGTAGTATTTATGCAAGTAAATGGTTTTTCAATTTTACAACTTCCTTTGGATGTTAATAATAATAATAATAAAATTAATAATAATAATAATAATTTGCAGTATAGCACAGTGGTTCCAAAATACCTACATACTTTATACTGAATTGAGTCTTTCAAAATGATAATGTTATAAAATTATAATGTAAAAGATAGCTGTAGGAAGCAGAGTAGTGCCAATGAGAAATGTGTTTCTTCTAAATGCTTCACCAGGTCATTCCATAAAGCAGACAGACTCTATTCTGGGAATTCAGCTGTCCTGATAATTCTGTCCTTCTCAAATTCACTACAACTTTAGATAATATTGAGAAATATCAGTTTCAGAAGAAGACTATGATTTTGCTATTATTTCTTTGGTAGGGAGTTTTATTATATTGGTTATACATACATGATATTAATTAGTTAATTCAGTACTTCTAAGAAGGAAATAGAAACTCTTCAAAGTCGGCAGCTCTGGACAAACATTCCCTAAGAGTATTAAAATATGAACCTATAAGACTGACTTCACATGTTCTCACAGTGACTTGTTTTAAGATATATATAGTTTTCGAGGCAGGGTTTCTATGTTGTAACTCTGGTCATCATAGAATTTACTATGTAGACCAGGCTGTACTCAACTTACAGAGATCTGCCTGCCTCTGCTTCACAAATGCTGGGCTTAAAGGTGTGTGCCACCACTGCCAAGCTTTACCCACTAAATTTTTACCTTATTATTTATATCTGAAATTATTTTTCCACCTATATGTCAATATTTGTAGTTATGTGCAAATTCTTTCAGTTATATGGCCACATCCATTGGCCACAAATCAATCTCGAAATCTCAGCAATTTCAGTGCACTCCTTGTGCTCCATTTGACTATTAATAATACTAAGTGTGCTTGTTTATGAATAGTCTGCAACTCACTATGAAAGTCAAAATGTACACAAGTCTGGATGTCTCAGTCGGTCTTTAGTTTATGCTAGAATTCTGAAGAACTAAGCTCTGAAACCAGTGAAGAAATGAACTTGCCAGAGAGTGCAAGGTCAAGCAGTCAAAATGCAAAACTTCTTTCTCCTTTGTTTATTATGTAGGCTGCCATTAGAAAGTGCGATCCAGATTGAAGTTGGGTCTTCCTACCTCAGGTGATATGGATTTAACATGGATCTTCGTAACTTAAATAGTTTAATTAAAAATTCCATCTCAGGTGTACTCAGCTACTTGGGATTTAATTCTGCATGTAGTCAAGATGACAACCAATAATAGCCACCACTACATGTGTCTGCACCACAAACATACACTGGACAGATATGCCAAAGGAAGAAGGGAGAGCTCTGCAAGCTCCTTGAGAGTAGGTAGATATTCTCCCTGCACACGGCAACAGTCCACTAAATGTTGTAGTCTAACAGAAGTGACAAAAATTTCTTTGCCTTATTCTCCATTATGACCAGGTACCAAACAAGATCCCTGAGTCTTAGAAGAGATGATAAATCTCTCCCTGCTTTCTGGTCATCAGTAGAAATCTTGTGAATACTGAGGAGCAACTAGAAAAACGGGGAGAAAGTTCCCCAAGTTTCTAAGTGGTACCTAAATTAATAATACATGTTCTTCAAGGTTAAGAGCAGAATAGCAGGTGAAAGAGACTAAAGAAAAAATCTGCAAAGTCAAGCCAACTGACCTCCAAGCATTGCATTCTGCCAAGCAGTAAAACAGAACCCAAGTGGTTGGGAGAATTGGTAACATAGATCATGACAGTTTAAAAATACCCTTTTTCACCACTGTTTACATCTCAGCACAAACATGATCACATTCACGAAGTATTTTTAGACGAAACTAAAGCTACAAAAAAAAGCCTTCACTCAATCAACAAATATGTTAATGAAGCTCTTGTATCAAGAACAAAACACAGAGATGTGTAAATATTTGGGGTAAATAGCATTTTCTCATTTGTTTATTGTGATTTGTAAACTGAATTTGAGATACGACAAAATTATATATATAATATTATACTATATTATATACTATGTAGTATATATAATATATACTATATTATTATATAATCAATGTAAAAATTTAAGAAAGTATGGACTTGAGAAAAAAATTCAAAATGACCTGGAAGCAGGGCAAACATGTAAAATAACCATGATAAATATTTTAAATGATGAATTAAATTATATAAAAATGAGAAGATTGTGCAGATGAACGGGAATATGCATGCACAAAGGTAGAAGCAAGAACTATAAATTTTATGATAATAAAGACCTCATAACTTACTTTTAGTATACTAGAAAAATCATGGTTGTTTGAAATTGGAGATGAATGAAGTCAAATTCACCAATTGTAAACACACATATAAGACTGACACACTAGAATGAAGGAACTGATATATATGGGGAGGGAATTTGAAATAGTCTAAAACATGGATAGCAAGATTTCAGAAGGAAGGAAATTGAACAAAATACTGAATTGAAGAAAAAATGATGAAGGAATTCAAGGAGCAGCAAAAAGTAAACACCAAAGACAAAAGGCTATACTTCGGGAGACACCATGAATTAGCTGAACAGGGAAGCAAGGAGGAAGAGATTCCTAGCCACTACTAGAGAAAAAAGACACAGCAAACAAAATAATGATTATTTAAATCATAGAAATGAGACAATGGCATCCTTAACACACTAAAAAAGAAATGGCATTCTAGAGCTTCACGCATGGTGAAAACATATTTCAAAATATGTTACATGAAAGTCTTTTCTAAAATACAAAGCTGAGAAACTTGAATCCATATGTTTTGAAATACAAGGGACATGGCAATGTGTCATTCTGATTGAAAATAGTTATTGTCAAATGGATGGCTGAATCTGTATGAAGGTAAATTTACACTTTACACACACACACGTTTAACTTTAATATAAGAATGGTTAGAAGAAAACAATTATGAGGGTGAAGGAAGTAGGGAGGGTATATAAGGTAAGAAGCTGTGGTAAATGTGTTGTAAGTTTAATATTTTGCTTATTATTCCATGTTTGGTTATTGAAGTATCTGATATAATGAACACTCATACTTAATTATGGTAGACTAAAATATCATACATTCTTCAGAGTAATCAAAATCAAAATACTTACAAGAGCACTAGTTTAAACTTAAAAGACCAAAACATAAAATAGTAAGATTCACTGGACTATCTCCATAGAATACATGAAGGAAAAAGTAATTAAGGAACCATATAACATTTTTTAAAAATAAAAATCACAGTGGCACAATTAATTAGTAGTTTATTGACACATGCATATGTTATGAATGTATAAAGCCCCATTTGAACATTAGGGTTTGGTAGAATAGATAAATAAAAGCTGTTCTAGTTTGCTTTATATTGCTGCTTTTGTATATTCCTGTAGAGATACATACAAAGGCATTTCGAGCAGGAAAAGGTATATTTGGTTTATAGGCTAGAGTTTATCATCGAGGGAAGCCAAGACAGAAAATCAGTAACCTGGAGTTACTGAACCAGAGACCACAGAGGAATGCCTCTTATTGCCTTGTCTTCAGGTTCACATTCAGCAAGGTTTCTTATATAACTCAGAGCCACCTGCCTATGAGTGGCACCACCCACATTTGTCTCAGTATTCCATCAATTAGCAATCAAGAAAATGTCCCACAGATGTGCATGTTCACACGCTGATCTGATGGAGGCTTCTCTCCGAGGAGCTTCCCTAGTCTCAGGTGTCTCTATTTTGTATCAAGTTAACAAAACTAACCAGCACAAGAAACAACTGAATGTTATCAAGGCACTTGATAATAAATGTATTTAAGTCAACATTGAAGTATAGAAAAGGATCATAAATGCTGCTGTGCGTGAAGCTGATACAACTCATAAAACTCAAAAATCATGTAGTATCATGAGGGATGGCTCAGGAGTTAAGAGCACTTGTTACTCTTGCAGAGGACTCAGGCTAAAAGCCATCTGTAACTCTGGTTCTGAGTTAGTTGCCTTCTGGCCTCTGCAGGTACTACACATACTTGGAACATAGACATATATGCAGAAGAATAACCTACACACCAAAATAAAAATAAAATTAATCTGAGAAACATAAGTAAAATTACAATGTCAGACAATATTAACTACAAGACTAATAAATTGTGCATTTCATGATGTAATTTAAAGATTTCTTAGTAAAACTAAAATTTAAAGAGTAATCTATTTAGTATCCTAAGAGAGATAGCCAAGTAATGATAATATGAACTTAAGAAACAAAATAAATGAATAAAAGTAAGGGATATTCTAATAATCCAGATGATATTATTTTATGAGTATAGATTAAAAAACAATTCAATGTACATATTCAAAAGTGTGTTCAGTTCACATGCTACATGATTTTGTGTATTCCTGTAAAGATACATTATTTTGCCTTTGTGAACTCTTCTGTTTCTCCCTTTCAACATGCAAATTCATTGGTGTAGACACATTTTTCTAAAATTATTTTAATCTATTCATTCTACCCTCTTATTGAATACTAGAAACATCTCAGTTAACAAGAGATTCAACTGGTTTAATAATGTCCTCTAATTTCCAATTATCACATTTTTGAGTAAATTTTGCTTGAAGCCATTGGAAATCCACTAAAGTATAAGGAAATGCAAAATAATGTTAAATGAATCAGACTTTGGCACTGTGGTCCATGGGCTGTTCATAGACACTTAGAAGATACTTGCTTGTCAGGAATGAAGGTAGCTACTTCACCAAATAACTTTAGGAACTGCATTCATGCTCTAAATACTAAACACATCCTAGTAGTAAATAGTTTTACTTGAAACCAGTTTTTCATAAACTACTTGGAAACATTTACATAAGTAATTATTTTAATTTAGCTTTCATGAAAAAATAGTTTTGAAACACTACCATGGAGAGATTCCTGGGGTATAAAATGAAAATTTAAGGATGTAGAGATACAAAGGACAAAAACATATATTGTAGCCCCCAAATATTGGATCTATACCTAGGCACCATCACACTGGGATATGTTTCATTACTCCAGATTTTCCCAACTGCCTAAATGGGGAAAAGGAGGGGAAATGTGGCAGGTTCCAGGAGACATTCTGGAACTGGAACATCTATCTGTATTAGATTCTAGATTCACCACTGACCAAGAACATGTTCTGGATCGAAACCTCATGGGTAATTCTAATAACAACTTTAGAAGTCTATTATGGTCTTACATTCACACAGATCTCTTAAATGATACTATAACAAAAGAGTTTTCAAGCCAACAGTCTCTGCTACATTGGAGTTCACAGCTGTTGTGAGGACTGGATGAGACTTCATGAAAGGTTTAGAAGAATTCCTTGGGTGGTTTGAACTCCACAGATGTCTTCCCTTCCCTCTTTTCTACCATTTAATTTTCCTTTTCCAAAATAAACCTTATAAACCTTGGAGTTTCTAAAGGTGAAATGATTATTATGTTAGATGATGCATCCTTTAAAAAATTGAAAATCAAGTCAAAATAAATGTAAAAGTTGGAAGTAGATTTATCAGATACTATTAGAAGACTGTACAGTTATCTGTGTCATATGTTGGCAGATTTTAAAAATAACATTCTGAGATTCCTAAAAGGGAAAACAAAGTCATGAACTAATGGAGTTATAATTTTCCAAATTCTGCACTAAGCTTTAGGCTCAATGAAATCTTCATTTGGGAAATGACTGAAAACTCTAAAACAGATATAATAACCTGTGTTCTAGGAACTTACTATAAGAAATTAACAATCTAATATTATCAACTACTATTATACATTTGCAGCAAGTATTCCAGCAATATTTACTGTTTATTATTTTAGATGCTTGGACCATGTTTTTATTCAGATTAATTACAATGGATCTTTGTGAAATTAATTGAAAACAGTCTAGTTACATATTGTCCCTGTATACACACGATGACTATTTCAGATTAAGGATAGTTCTTTTAAATCATTAGTCTGGTAATATTTTGATATGATGAGACTATATCTAGTAAACATACATACTATATATATATATATATATATATACATTATATATACATATATATGCATATATATTATATATATATTAGTCAGTATGAAGAAAATACAAAATATTCTTCCCTTTAACCAGAAGAACAAACTCAAAACTAAAATCATTGTAAGTCATTAAGGTGCATGCTTGTGAGAAATGTGTTTAGGCATATCTTTGCTTTATATGCCTCTAGTTTACTGTCAGATGATCATTCAATAAACAGAATTGTTCAGTATGTTAAGATATGGATCAGCGTGAGCGTGTGTCATCAGGGCAATATTTCTTTTATTGTGGTTCTATTTCTAATTAAAAACAGTAAAACTTGAAAAAATGTTTAAGAATGCATTTAATATTACCATGGAAGTTTACAATTTTAATGGATCACCATGTTTTGAAACTTGTAAGGAAGCCTTTCTTTCTTTTATTTCTTTGTTTTTTTTTGCATTTTTATTTATTTATATCTCTATCTATTTTTACATTCTTATGTATTTTTCTTGTCTTGTATAATACATCCCAACCCCCATCCTCTGTTCCCTCCACTCCTCCTCACTGTCCCATCTCCCCTTCCCTCCACATCTATTCCCCTTCTGCTTTCCCTCAGAAAAGGGCAGTCCTCCGAAGGTTAGAACTGGAACAGGTCATAACAAGATGGATATGGATCAATGCTGGGCATGAACCTCTATATCAAGCCTGGAGGAGGCAACTTGGCAGGAGAAAAGGTGTTCCAAACTCAGGGCAGGTAAAACAGTCAGAGACACCCCCTCACCCAGTCCAAACTCCAACTTGTAGGAATTCTAAAAGAATACCAAACCAGACAAGATAAGATATCTTTAGAGGGCCATGTAGACTGTGAGGAAGGCTTTTAAGTGTCATAACTGATAGGGAAAATATTACTAACAACGACATTAAGAAAATAAAATTAATAAATTTTAATATTCAGTATCTTCTATCTGACCTTTCACAATTTCCCTGAAAGTAATGTTACCAAACCCAGTCTCATCATTATTAACCAGAAGCTGTTAATATACAATTTAATTTCTATTTTAAGTAAATGAAGGTTTTAATCAAGAAATATTGCAATCATTAATTTAGTATAATTAAAAATGATTTCCTTTAAAAGCAATTTGAAATTAATTTTCAAATGCATAAAACAGATATATCAAATAACACTGGGTCTAATATGAGTGTAGAATTGATAGAAAGATATGAAATGTGTATTTATTTCCAATCCTCAAAGCATTATCATGGAAATCTAGAAATAAAAACTAGGTTTTCCTTAGTTATTGAAATGTATGAAAATATAGACAGACTGGATATTTTTACTTTTGTGGTTATAGGTATCAGGCACAGGTGCTACACTTTTATCTAGTGATCTGGCACCCTAGCCAGCAAAAAAAGATGATGTGCTCTGCATTTATATAAACAGCATAATAAATAGCCACATATTACACGGATGTGTAACAAAGAAACCAGTGATGAAGAGAATACTGCATGGTAACAGAAGACTGTGTTGTTCATGACATTGCTATTTCATGGTTAAAATTGTTAACTATTTGGGGTGGTTTGATTGAAAATGGCCCCTGTACACTCATCTGTTTGAATGCCTGATACCAGTTAGTAGAACTATTTGGAAAAATTTAGGAGGTATGGCCTTGTTGGAGGAAGTGTGTCACTGGGGGGTAGGCTTTGAGTTTTCAAAGCCCATGCCAGGCCCAGTGTCTCTCTTTGTCTGCTGCCTGCCTATCAGAATGTAAAGCTCTCAGCTTCTGTTCCAGCACATGCCTGTCTGCTCCCCACCATCGTGATCATGGATTACTCCCCCCTAAAACTTTAAGCAAGTCCCTAATTTAATGCTTTCTTTTATAAAAGTTACTTTGGTCATCACCATGACCACTCCAAAACAATAGACACCATTTAGAGATCTTTTAAATCAGGATACTTATTTCACTTCTATTGCAGTGATAAAATATCACAATAAAGACTAATTAAAGAGAGCAATAGTTTATTTTAGCCTGTAATTCCAGGAAAGTTATAGAGGTAAGAAGGGGCTTGAGACAACTGGTCATGTCACATCTACAGGCAAATGCAATGAAAACAAAATGAGCAAATCTTTGGGGCTCAGCTATATTGTGCTCAGCTTAGTTTCTCTATTCTTATATAGTTCTGTATTCCCTGTCTAGGAGATGATACCACCAACACCAGGCTTGGTCTTCCCAGATCAATTAAGCTAATCTTGCACAAACTGGCCCACAGGCCAACCCAATCCAGACAATCCCTCATTGAGATTATTATTGGGATCATCATCCCAAGTGAATCTAGATTGTACCAAGTTGGCAGTTAAAGCTAAGCATTACAATACCTGATAAAATTGTACTTTAATTTTGTTGTTTGTGTTTATCTGATATGTGGATAGAAAGATCAGTATTTTATGACTATTATAATATTACCATTTTTTATTATTTCTAAATTTAAAATAAACATTATTTTTGTTAAAAGTATTTCTTTTCATACAATATTTTCAGATCCTGGTTTCTCCTCCCTCATCTCCTCCCAGATCCTACCCACCTCCCTACTCACCCAACTCCATACCTTCTTTCTCTCTCTCTTTAGAAAACAAACAGGCAAGTTAAACTGCAAACAAAACATAACAATGAAAATAAAGGGAACAAACAAGGAAAAAGCAAGAGAAACACACACATGCAACCCATAAAAGTACAAAATGATAATCCATAATATACAAGTAAAAGATCGTTAAATAAAAATGCCCAAACAGCCAGTCATTGGTGGTGCATGCTTTTAATTCCAGCACTGAGTAGGCAGATCTCTGTGAGGTAGAGCCCAGCCTGGTCTACAGAGTGAGTTCCAGGATAGCCAGAATTACAACAGGGAAACCCTGTCTTAAAAAATACAAAGCAAAAAACAATACAAAACAAAACAAGCCCAAATAAAGCAATATGAGATAAAAAATAATTATTATTATATTTACTATTCTTCTGCTTAATTAAACATGTCTTCATCAAAATTCTTCTGTGCTGAGAAGAAAGCATAGAAGTACTAGATGTAGTCATAAAGGCATCACCTGACATATGAAACTCTCATGTGCCTGTGTTGTACTTAATAGAATGCTAAAGAAGGAAAGGGACCAGTGGGAGACAGAGCAGCAACATGAGGCCTAATAAAGGTGACAACAGGATGGGAAGCTATGTGTGATACTAGGATAAACTGGACTAAAGGGATAACATGTCTGATGAAAACCAGGACCTTGATATTAGGTCCCTGTGTCTGCATAAACTGAGGGAGTGTCCCTTGTGGAACCACACAGACAGCAGGGGGGGACAGGCTTCATAAGCAGATCTGAGGTAGACTGGGAGAGGACTTTCATCAATGAGGTAGAAGTCAGGGCATCATTCTATTGGAAAAGGGAAAAGGATTATGCAAAAATCTTGTGTTATGTCCAATTAACAAGGTCAGTTGTGCTCCCCAATATTTAAAATCAGTTGCCAATGGAAACTTGCTAGAGAGATTGCAGGGTACTTTAAGGGTAGCCTTCAATCCAATTGGGTTGTGTTTCGTGAGTAAGCCTAACAAGTCCACTTTGATTCTGGGGGAACCCATAGAGTCAATGGAATATTAGCAGTTTCTTTACGTCATAATATAAAGAAAAACAATCAATCAAGAAGCATTCATTTAAATAACAATGAAGCTGAATGAGCATTCAGATCTCTCCTTTGGTCCCTCCTTTCCCAACAAAATCCCTTATAGGGACCTTTGAGATACCGAATGCTTTGTGTTAGTCAATGTTAGATGGGCTTCTTCTTAACTTTGAAGTCCTAACTTGCCTCCTCTGATGGCACTTGCTTTAGGAAATCTTACTGTAAACCTTTTCTCTATTCAAGATGTAGGAACTTTGTAAGGACCCCTAATATTTCACAGCCCACAGTCTTTCTCCATGGCTAGAAACTCTCTTTGAGGTATACTTTTCATGGGAGTTAATGCCCTATTCCTGCGTTAAAGGTGAGGAGTTTCTCTTCTTCAGATAAACTCAGCAATCTCAAATGGCTTATGACTTCTCCTTCACCAAGCTTCTCCTTTGATAAACCCTAGCCTTTATTTTACTGAAGTTGAATTCAGAAAGATTCTGGTTTCACCCCCAACTTTCATTATAGTAGCCTTATGGGAAGTATTCCTTGCTTCCTTGCAAGTTCAAAGTTTGCATTAACAATGGAACTATCATTCTGTCTTGTATCACAAATGGAAATTTTATTTTTTATTGAACATGTATTACTAGCCATGTATACCAGATAGTCTGTAATGCACTCGTACATGTGTTGTTGTGACCATTTTAGAGAAATAAATAGCCTGCATTTTTGTTTTCCTATTTTATCATTTTACCATTATTTTATTCTGAAAAAGTACTCTTCCATGTTAACTCAGTGCACATAAAATGTTACTTGACAATTATCACTGAGAGAACATATTCATTTGTCTTTAATGAGATAATAATCTTATCAATATAGTAGTTTATGAAGAGCTCCTTTATATACAATAAGGGCAATAGTTTAAAACACTTCTAGGACCTTTATAGGAAAATTTCAGTCATTCTACAGGATATCCTGATTCAGAAGAAAAAGTGATAAAAATTAAGGCATAGCAGGTCTTTTGAATCTTGTGTTATCTACTTTCAAATAAATTTATTATCTCTATATAGCGATGACATTCTATAGAAATTTGTACAGTTCATTTTCCAGTCTATTCATTCCTTTCCCTATGAAACACAGGCTTAACAGCCATAATAAGAAAAAAAAACACACTTTAATTTGGATGAATGTGATAGTCTATAATAACTCAATCACTTGCATAGCGTGTTCTCTTGGAATGTTACTATTCATTTTAACAAGTATATATTAATTTACAAAGATACACAAATCATCAAAACACCCTATGAGGGTAAAATAATGTGGTTCTGAAATGCTGTTTATCCATTTCGTTGTTTTATTTATGTGAAGTAGCAGTGACATTGGCAAGCCAGCTGTAGTGATAACAGGTGTGCATGCCCCCTGGCTATCCTACGGATATAACCCTGCTAAGTGGTAGTCTAATCACCCAAGCTCCATGGAAGACTAAATTTAAATCAGATGTTAATTGCCTCTAGAGTTCAGTTGATCTTTGCATTCAATTATCTCCCCCAAAGTCAAATGGAAATATCATTTGACTCAGGAAATAACATAAGAAATTCACATCTGCTATAAGAAATTAGGCTTACAAACTATGTACCCTTATAAAGGCAAAAAAATAAAAACCTATTCCCAACTCTAATCTTTCTCCAATATCTTATCTGACGTTGGCTTCACCAGAGGATTTGTATAACATTTAGAAAATCCCTAGTTTATAACCCTATTTGTAACTACAAGCCTCTAAATAAAAGACAAAATCTTTCATTTTATATCTAGCACTCTGTAGCAGATATGGATATCAACAACCCCAGAATATTACTGTCACCATATGTGCTAACAGGCCATTGCTTTGCTTGGCTCTCACTCCTCTGTGAACTGGTTTCTTAACTGCTCTACCTTTTCTTCATCCTTCTCCATAAACATTTCACAATGGTTTTTCAATGGTCTTTCATCCCTTCTTTCCCCAAAATAATTTAATCAATATCTCCTCTTATGCAAATAAGACTTCTAACTCTAAGTGTGCTCTCTGATGTTCATTATGCCCCTGTTTTCCAGGTCCATGTTGTCTAAATTATATCATCGTTAAGGAACACTGGAATTGCATCTGCTACCACACTTCCTATCTGGAATGTATTCTTTTTCATTTTCAGTAATGCTTTCTTTTCACTACTACTTTGAAACAGGGTCTCCCTGTTTTGCTGAGGCTGGTCTCAAACTCACAAGGTACTTGTCTTAGCTTCCCAATGTTAAGAAGTGTGTGCCACAACATTTGGCATGTAATTATTTTAGTGGGCATTTGAATTCAATTCTTTAGCATTAGTTTGACTCATTTTACTTCTTTCTTCAATATTGTCTGCTATTTTTAGTAGTAGTACTAGTAGTAGTAGTAGTAGTAGTAGTGTGTAATGTTTGTGTGAGTATTTATATGCCACTGAACATTTTTGGAGGCCTTCAGGATAGTGCTATCTAAGAATGCAAGAGCAGATCGTTTTCTCACTTATTTAAAGAATAAAGTATCAGGAAACATAAGTGAAAAAAATTTCACTGAAATGGAAAGCATTCACACTTACAGTACCACACAGCATAGTTCACAAAGCAGCAGACTCCCCACTCTATGACTCTATGAGCACGAAGGATCCTTAGAAGTTTGTAGACATGAAGTGGACCCCCTTTCTCCCTTAGAATTGACTGAGGATACATTGGATAATTTGGCCACAGGCAGGAAATGTGATTTGTTTTTGCCTAAGCAGCCTGCTCACTAAAAGTGTGAATTCTTAAAGAAGAATATGGAAATCTCGCAACTTAAAAGTGATTGAACAAATTATATTTAGGAATATATATGTATACATATGTATAAATATATGTGCACAATAACAATTATTGAGGAAAGTGGCCATGAATTTGAAAGAGAGCAGGGAAGGGTGTATGGGAGGGTTTGAAGAGAGGAAAGAGAAGGGAGAAATTGTGTAATTATGTTATAGCCTTAAAAATAAAGAAAAGAAAAATATATTTAAACTAAAAAGATATTTAAACTGTTTCAATGTAAAAAATTAAACAGTGATTGAACACTTGTCTACTTACACCTTTTCTATGTCTGCCTACCAAGAAGCTGTCTGATCTGTACAAAGGGAACAACTTTCTGAAGCCATTTCTTTCTCTGGGTTCTGTGGGTCAATGTTAGGATGCCAGGCTTCTGAGGCTTTACCAGCTGAAACATCTCTCTGACCCTATTTTTGCCCTGATCAATCTTTATTGAATATATTTCAGATTTCTAAGGTATTTTTCCTGGTTATGATTTCTCATGGATGATATTCATGGATGTGTTACTAAATGGAAAATTATTTGTTAAATTATACTTACAAGCATAAGAGGCACATTGCCTTTAGTAAGAAAAAAATGATGAAGGTATGTATCCATCCATGTAACAGTGTTTCTGGTTTTGTATGTTCCCTTGCTTTTGAGTTAATAGTAAAACAAAAATACCTTAATTTTCCAAATGAATATATATTTTTATTAAAAATAACCTGCTGGTTTTGTTCTGTAATGTTGTGCATTATTTCCTTTTCAAAAGCATCCTGCATTAAAAGTGTTAAATTTCTGGGTAAAACAAAATAATCTATAGTATTTAAAAGATCTATTATGATGCTAACCCAAATTAAAAGCTAGAAGTTACAAATATCCAAAACTTGAAACATCAGTCACCCTCCTTATGAAGATAAAATCAACTGATGGAGCAGTAATGAAACTAACTTCATACCACACAGTGAGTCCCAGCTTCCTTATGGCACACGATTCTTGTGAAGGTGAAGAAAATATAATTACTATAAACCCATCCAATTACAGAATACCTACCTCATGCTTTCACTTTCTATCATGAAATGCCTGTCTATAAATCCATCTCTTCATTCGTTATTACTATTACTTTTTAAAAGCAGATAGTTGCTGAGTGAAAGGAACAGGGTTGTAATTGAAAACTAGAAATATTGTTTCTTTTTTCTTCTTTTATAACATAAAACAGGGAAACAGATTTATAAAATAAAATGTTGCAGACTGCCTAGTTTAATCCTAGTGAATTTTATATCAGAACAATAAATCCCTGAAAATGCAAGCTCCCAATAGAACTTTGTTAAATATTTAATCACAGGCACTAGGCCCATAACCGTAAGATCTGTTCCTTATTATTATTTATTTCAGTAGTAGCTTTTATTCCTTTTATGAAATAGACCAAGTATGAAGAAATAATCACTTTTTCAAGCATATGCGTGCTTACCAATACTACTATTGCAATCCTGCTGCATATAGAGACAGCTGTGTAGGGACAGCATTATAATAAAGACAACTACCAATACAGAAATAAGACGTTTCTGCCATATTAGTTTGTTAGATGTGCAAGACTGTAGCAAATTTTTTCCCTATTGTTCTGTATGGGTATGGAAGTGTGTTGTGTGTACGTGCATATGCATAGTTGCAAATGTGTAACATTAGTATAAATGGGTATATGTTCATGTAGATAACAGATGTTGATTTTAGGAATCATTCTAAATTGCTCTTCTGCTTATTCCTCGATACAAGGTATGGCAGTCAAACCCAGAGCTTGCTGGTGTGTCTAGTTTCCTTACTTAGCAACTTGTTTTGGAGACCCTTTGTTTCAGCTTTCTTAAAGTAGAATTACTGGCTGACTGCTCATTATACCCAGCATACTTAGGGAATCTTCATATTTGAGCTCTGATCTTCACATTTGTATCGCAAGCATTTAATTACTCAGCCATCTCTCTAGCCCAAGATTGTTTTAGACCTATGTTAAAATTAACCATGATCTATTTAAATGCTTCAACTTAATCCCAATATGTACAAACATCTATGACTGGAGTGGTGCTCACACTGAAGCCAATGTTTGTGTCTTTGAGAGTAACAACACTTTCTCTAGGATGTATCCATTGACTCTTGAGAATTGGTCTACAACTCCAATATGTGTTCCATAGAACACTGTACTTTTCTTTCTTGGTTTTCTTCTCAATAATGAAAAGCTATCAAAGCTTTTATATATTGCATGAGAGCAGGAACCAAGTTTATTTTAATTCTATAGCCTGATGGCCAATGTAGCCTTCATATCCTCAACATACATGGGATAAGGATTGTATAAGTTGATACTTGCATGAGAAATGCTGTGTGATAACAGAAGAAAAAGAGGCTCTGATCACCGCAGCTTGTATGAATGAGAAATAAGCAAGAAAACTACTCAGATGCATACACAGGTCAATTTATTTGAGAAATGAGATGTATATACCTGTACAGTGAAAACCCATCAGGCAGAGGCAACAGAGCAAAGAACTCTGACAAGTATTACTACTATTAATGACATGTCAGTGTGTGAGTGCTATGCAGTCTCGTGTCTCCCCTCTGAGAACATTCACTTTATCTGTTAACTGAACTGGGCCACAGGGTGGTAAATTAGTTGATGCAAAACTATTTGTGTGTGTTTCCAGCAGATATTAGCATTTGAATTAAAAGGGAAGAAGATGGTCTTCTCCAACATGCAGGGCATTCCTCTATCCAATATGAACCTGAACAGAACAAAAGGCAGAGGAAGGCTGGCAAACCTCCAACCCTTGGGCTGAAACATTACTCTCATCTGTCTCTGGCTTTCCTGTCTCTCAAGCTCCAACAGGAACTACAGTTTGTGTTATCAAGCACTCAATCTGCATATCTTGAGACTAAATCTCTAGAGACCTTGCATGTTTACATGTATAGAATAAATCTTTGATATCTGAATCGTCTTGTAAATATCTTCTCGTGTGTGTGTGTGTGTGTGTGTAGGTTCACATGTTTCATTTCCTATTGGTTCTCTATCTTTGAAAAACCCTAATCATTATCTTGATTGTTCCATTTTGCCATGTAAAACCATTCAGATTACCTGGTTGGGTGATTAAGGGACAGATAATCAGTTTCCTTATACTACATACCTTTAAATCAAGAAGAACTGCATCAACTTGCTGAACCTAAAGAATTTTATCTACACCTAGAAAAGAGCCGTACCTGATAAGAGCCAGATGATACAATAGCAGATTTTAATGGTGTTCTTCAGAGGAATGAGTGTACTTTGCATAGAAAAACAAAATTTAGTAAAAATGAAAAATAAAGCAATGGATAATACTTACTCAATTTTAGTTATCTTGCTTTTGAGAAGCAGTGATCTGTGTCTCCTCTTCAATACAGTGGTATAAACTAAAAGTCCCTGAAAAAAAAAACAAGCCATGCCTATAATATAGAATTTACAAGGCTGTCTGACTAAAGCATTTTAATTGTGGATAGTTCAAATGTTGCCAATCCACAGCCAACATATCCTTAATCCCTTTCATAGCAATCCATTGCTCACTTATGTGTCTGACCTAACTTTTCAACTGTCAAATAAAATGTTTGGAATATATTAACAGACCACTAGCTTCTATTAACCTAAGATCAAAAATGTCAATAAGAAACATCTATATTCTATAGCAGAGATTTTTCAGTCTTGCTGGAGGCACCATCTAATATATCTTGGAAAATGCTGTAATATATAACTCTAGTTTATTCTATGATTATAAGGGTTCAAGTAAATACTTGGGCAATGTTATTCAGAGGAACTTGACTCCTTGTTTCTGGCTGTGGTTGCACATATGTGGTTCAGAATAAAATCTCTTATTCCCTTTGTTATGAGAGCTGTACTTTATTTTGATAGTAGGAATATGACTAATTAAAAATAAAAATTGCTAAAATTACTACAAAGAAGGAGTCATTAAAGGACATCCAGCAACATTCGTTGATATTCTTGAGGGCCTCTAATTAACCTGGAGCTTCATACTATAAGAACATTCATGGTGTAAAGAAAAGCAAGCCTAGACATACTGGTCAATCATCGCAGATAAGAGGAGACTTTAAACCTTCCCAGTTCAGTCATGTAAGCCAAAATCAATGGCTCTCAAGGTCTCAAGATGCACTTCATAACCCTGCTAGAGCATCTGAGATTCTACAAAATGGGTTGTGAAATCAAATCTCTTCTTTCCTTAACTCACCATTTGTCTTTTTCTGTTAGGTTAACAACAGCCAGGTGTACACCAGTGGGAATGGGGAACCATGACAATGCTTAGCAGTCCCTGAATTTTTTATGATTATGCATGTTAGGGGCATTGTTCCTACTCATGGGTGTTCTTGACAACACAGAAACATGTTAATTTCATACAACCAACATCTTTCAGTTTTCCTCATTGAAATATTCTCCATTTCAAGTTAAGTATATACACATTCGTTCTTATTGTGAGAATGATTATGCCTCTTTAAAATTGAGATGCTGAAGTTCTTGCCTCTAATACCTCATAATCTGACTGTGTTTGAGGTCCTAGAATTTTGAGATGATTAAACATGGTGGCTTTAGAATGTCCCCTAGACATATAGACATCCTCAAAAAACAAAGATTAAGTCACACACAAAATATACTTGCTGAGGGAGGAAAGGATGATGAAAACGTGAGGGGGAGGGAAAGGAGGGAGAGAGAGAGGAGGGAAAGTCAGCAGAGAACAGAGGAAAGAAAAAGTGAAAGAAAGACAGAAAGAGGGAGGGATATATAAAGAAAGAGAATTAGACTTTCACATGCAGACAAAAAGCTCACACGCAAAGAGTATGCATGGAGACTGTGGTTATGCAAAGCAAGGAGAAAATTCTCAGAAGATGCTTCTGAAACACCTTGATCTTCAGCTTCAAGGACTGAAATCATATTTTGATACTTTGCCAACTCAGTCTCTGCCTAGTTTTCCTCATTTTCATGAAATCCCTAGAACTACAGGAGCTCACTAATGCATACAACTTGTCTTAAGTAAAAGTATTTTCACAATGGGCTGTTGACAATTATGTTTCTTTGCTAGAATACTAAAGAAAAATATTTCAAAAACACTGGTTATTCAATCTAGGTATTTGGAAGTTATTTTCTTGAGAAAGTAAATTACTTTTTCAAATAAAAGAATGGCAGCATTAATTGTTAATGGCAAATTGTGATACTTTATCAACCCATACGAGTTTGAGAGCATACCAAGGTTGTTATATGATGGGTGATCATTTTCATAAATTAAATATATTTTATAATCAAATGTGTCAGCATTTGGAAGGTAAGTTTATCTGGGTGAAGCAATATTTTGGAAATGTTCTATGATGGCATAACAAAAACAACTCAAGGATAATACATATTTTAACAATGCAATCCTGTGTTAAATGCATCAATGGATTTTAATGAAACAAACTGAATACCCAAGTTTACTGACCCAAATGCAGATGTTACAGTGCAACTGAAACTACATTGCAAATTTTACCATTATGTCAAAGTAGAATATTCATAATACAAACAGGGCATTAAAATATACCTCTTTTCCCAACTTTGTACTTGTGTGAAATGAGATTTTCCTCATCTATTTCAGTCATCATGAAAACTTGCAACATTGGTTACAGATAAAATATGAGAAGCTGCAAGTTCTCTGTTAACTTAGGAATAGAGGGTTTTATATGAATGAAAGATAATGAATGAAAAACAATGCCACCTTTCCAGGACTCAGCCTAGCTCCTTCTGAAGAGTGTACTAAACTCAATTGACTCTTCTGGTTGGTTGATTCAACTCACTTGCTGTTCTGGCTCAAAATCTTTTCCAAGCTACTGGTTAAAACTGGCCTTCTGAGACAGCTGACAGTTTTTGACCAAACTCTTCTGACTGGCTGATTCTGGCTGACTCTCTAACTGCCTCAGACTGAACTAGTCTGCTCAGCTTCAAACTAACTCTGTCTTCCTGTCTTGTCACTTACTCCTTCTTCTGAACTACCTCTATGTCTATGCCCTTGCCTCAGACTGCTTCTGTACACTGAGTTTCTCTGACCTCTTATCTCTTCAGTTGAACTTCTTTCTGTCTCTTCTCCTATGCCTTTGAGATGAGAACCTCCTTTTCTATCCTGAGAGTTGGGTGTGTCCTCACTCTAATTCAATCTCAGATTTCACTGTGATTTAACCTCAGAATTTGGGATTAAAGGCATCATTACCATTGCCTTCAGAGCATTTTGTCAGGATCCCATAGACCTCTAAATGTAATCCCTTCATACAGACCCTTGGAGGTGATCCCTTCCAGATCTTTCAATATGATCCTTTTCTGGAGCAGCCATGCTGCTGGATTAAAAGACCAAATGTTCCTCTACAGCCACTATTTTAAATACATTCATAGTCCTTTAAATACTTGTTTTACTTTCTAATATCATCAATATTGATGGTTTCAATATACATCAATAGACACTTTGTGATCACAATAATTTTCATGAATATAAAATGCTTTTAGACAAAAGTCAATTGAGAATGTTCTATTCCAGATGTTCTGGACATCTGTTTGAGTTATCTTCAGTCACTCAGAGGATGCCAGCTGAGTTCACAGAGTGTGGAAGAGATAAAAATCTTTCCTCCTGGGTCCTTACTGAGTACCTAACTCCCAGAATCCAGGCATATAAAGAATGGTGGTTTTTTTATGCATTTGGTATACTGAGACACTAATCATCAATTCTTGATTTTCCTGCTAAATTCAAGATCTTCCCAGTATGCTCATGTTACTGTTAAGCATCTAGCTGTACACAGTAAACACCTAAGGGCTTATACAGAATTTCCATCCTACTTCAGCCCAGCATCCTGGCTTTATATACCCAAGAGATCCCATGAAGTAGCTCAAGAAAGACTTCATTTTTCCCTATTCCATACCTAGAAATGTAATTCAGGTACAGCTCTTACCCTGTGATGGTAATAGTCTTCAGATTATCCTTCCTACGTTTGATTCCCCTTGTAGTTAGTATGCAATTTATATAAGGATTTATGTCTTTTAGGGGTAAATTTGATGTTATTAGCTCCTGGCTCAAAAAAAAATTCTAGAGTTGCCATCACCTTCAGGATGCAGAACAAACTCTTTCAACGTAGAAATGAACTTCACCTCCTTTGGCCCTTGCTATCCACTTGACCTTGTATTTCCTATCAACTTTTCTATGAACTCAATGTTTTATTATACTACGAGTAACTTCCAAAATAAACCAGAACCTCTTGAATAACACACTGTATACTTACGTCTCCATCTTTTACGGCCTGCTGGCACTAACGATCTATTTGAATAATATCCTTTTGGAAGAACATTTTATTCCAGAGGAATGAGTTAGCTTTCTTCCAGGAGTATTTATACTATACGTATTGAAAATTTTATATTTATCATTTATCTGATATACAACTTATAGTACGCTGAGAACTCCCCGAGAGAAGGAATTGTGGTCTATCTTTGTGGTTTTGAAATACTATTATCCATCGCAATGATGAACACACATCTGTGGATTAAATAAATGAATTGCTTTTAATGCAGTATACGTTACTACATATATTTGAAAATACTGTAGTCATCTTTAAAGAGGCATTATATTAAGCAAATTTTCAAAGTTAAAGGGTTAGAATTTTCTTTATATAAGTCAATACTATTTTTAAAATAAAAAATCATAGTCAGTAATGGTACTGTTAATAAGAAGACATCACTGGTTTTATTACATTTACTCTAAGTGTTAAAGTCGATATTTTTATTATTTTATATATGCTTAATCTACCATTACAAAATAAATTACATAAAATACATTCATGTTTTCAAAGATATAAACCTGCATAGTGACAGAATCTTAATTCCATGTTCAAGTGCTTTTTAGTGCAATCTTCATGCTTCAAATATTTATATAACATTTTACTTTGCCACAGCACAATTATTCTCCATATATTGCCAAATGAGAAATTGATTTCTCCTTAAAAATTTAGTTTCTACTTCTGAGGTAGAAAAAGATAAAGAAGTAGATACATTTGTGAACAGAGAAAGTGTGATCTGACTGAGGTTCTAAAAATATTGCTTTGGCTACAGTTGAAGATGAATAATAAATAATAATAATAAATAGTAAAATAAATAATAATCATAAATAATAAAATAAATAATAATAATAAATAACAAAAGGGGAGTAATGAATGTTGTTTGTCTGAATTTCCCAATTGTAGGGGTAGATGAATACCTTAATTTATTAATTATTTTCACGGGTTCATAGTAGACGACAGTTTATTCTTTTCTAGTTCAATCTCTGGTCTTAGAGGGTTTAAGCCTCCTTACAATCTAATCTTCAAACCTAAACTTACAATGGTTCAACCTCTGAGACTTACTGCTGATTGGGTTCACTCTGACTAGCTGGCTTCTGAACTTGGAACTATAAATCATAAATTGTCTGCTTCTGACTCTCTGCTTTCTAAGCTTATTCTGGACTGATTTTGCTCTCCTCTGTTTTTTCTGTTGAACTGAATTGTCTGTGAGTTGTCTGCACTCAAACTGCCTGACTGAACTAACTTTCTGCTTCTCTCCCTGCTTCCCATCTGGTTCCACCCCACTTCTGTCTGAGCTCTGCTTTCACACTCTGCTTCTACCTTGCTTCTTTCTCTGAACTCTGAACTCTCGCTACTCTCTGCTTCTCCCTCTGACCTCTGCCTCTGCCTCCCAAGTGCTGGGATTAAAGGCATGTACTATTGCCTTCTGAATCTTGGGATGTATACTAACGTTCTTTCTGCCCTGTATCAGTCATGCTGAAGAATTTAAAGAGTAAATGTTTCTGTACACCAATAGATACCCCAGGGTTCTCTCCCCTGAGAAAGTTGACTAAATGAATGCATCAATTGGCTTCCTTGATTTTGTCCGATAAATAAAGGCATATATGAACCTCATGAGTTTAGACTCATGATCTCCCTGTTTATCTTGACTTTATTTATTTATATTTATGTATGTTTATACATATATAAATATACAATATTTATATTGACTACCTACAATCTATAAATACTGCCCCCTAGAATCTTTATAATCTAGCCTCAAACCCTCATCCCTCTCTCTCTGGTGTGAGATTCCAGCAGAAGCATACAAGGCATTATTATAAGTGTAAAAGAAAGAAATTCTTGTTGCTGTATTAGTTTTCAGTTGAAGACATGTGGCATGTTGGAAAAATGCTTCTATTTGTTAAACGTTGTTTGACATATTTAAGAGTAATTTTCTGAGTTTCTGAGAACTTTCTTCAAAAATTAAATATAAACTTCCTTAGGGCTTCTAGTGGGGGAGACCAAGCAATGCATATTGCTCATGTGTGATTTTTCCTTGTATTGTATTCACTCTTTCTGCTTCATCCCTTATAATACCCATTTCTTCTACTGTTATCATGAATACAGTATTTACACAAAGGTTTCATGTATTTGGAACTTAAATTTCCAGAATGTCAATATTCCAAAGTAGTAAGTCTTTTAGAGTGAGATCAATGGCAGGTCAGTGGGGTTTCTAATCTTTCAGGAACTGATGTGGTTCTTGGGGGACTCTGGTTAATATTTGTGAAGGGTTGCTATAAAACTCAGCAAGAATTGCCCTCTAAGATCTCCTCTCTTTTCTTTCTTGAAATTCAATCTCTTCTGCTTGCATGTGCTTCTGCCATGCTGTCATACATTCTCAGAGGCCCTCACCAGATCCAGAACTTTAGAAATAAATGCTAAGTTTGGACTTGTCTCCTCTAGAATTATAATCTGTGAGTTGAATGTACATTTTTTTTTTTCAACATATTCTTACTATGTCAATTAAAATGGACTCAAACTTATGATCCTCATGCATTAGTCTCTCGGGTGCTAGGATTACAGGGATGCATCATCAAATCTCAACAAATCACTTTACTTTTAGATTCCTATCTTCATATATCTCATTGTAGCACCATAAATTGAACTAAGACTTTTGCCAAGCAACATATATAAAAGTGAATATTCATCTACTCTTGTTACAGGTTCTCTCAAAGCAAAGACAAAGGTATTGTTGGGAAAGAACAAGGAAGATTTCTAGAGGATGTAAAAAGAATAAGGTCATTGTACCTCTTTCTTCAGGTACCTTGATGAGACACTATGGATGATCTTGCAACTACATGAAAAATACAAATGAAAGATGAAATATTTTATTTTCATTTTCAGAAATAAAAGACTTCCCTTCCCTAGTGTCTCTTCTTTTAGAGTATTTATTAGAAAAGACTTGTAATGTATGTTTTAGCTCTTCCTTCAGTGTATATAAATCTTTTATATGAATTGGACTAGCCACTTTAGAGCTGTCACTCAAGAAATATCTTCCTAAGGATCTGAAAGGCATCTCTTCAAAATGTAGTCAAGAAAAAAAATGCCCTTACTATCAGGATTCTGTGAAATGAATGAGCCAGACAATAGTATGTATTTCACTAAAAGTTTCAAAAGTCTCACCTTTCATAATGCATACGATATGTTTTTCTTCATATAGTATGAATTACCACAAATTTTTTCTCAGTTACTGGGTGAATTTATGATGAACTGTTTGTAGAAAGCAACATTGTCAGGAACTGAAGGGCAAGATATTGTTTCTCCTGTCTTGAAACTGTATACATAATGATCATATATAACCATTCATGTTTATATATGAAAGAATGATATTTATGTCTTTACAGTTTCTCTAGAGATTGGCTGTGATATACACCATGTTAACATCTTCTATTTATACAAGAATAAAATTATTTTATTTTATTTCTTTTTTGTCATTTTGAAGAAGTACTCTGGATTAATGGAAAGTTGTGTTCTTAGTTTTTTCCCAACCTTTGTACAGATCACTACTTCCACTTCTTACCTCTCTTTGGCTGCTGTTAAGTGCTAAAATGTGGAAACAGCTCCTCTTCTACTAGCCCATGATTTCTGCAACCTTTTCTGTGGCTTTCCCAAAACCATTCCCACAATTTCACAAACAGATCCTTTATTAAGACAACCTCAAATTCTACACTAGGGAATGCCACTCATATCTTTATGGAACTGTGATCAAGTAGAAGAGATTAGAAGAAGAAAAATTATGATCATTCTGGTATGTCTAGCAAAATATGATGGTGACTAGTAAACAGAACTGTGAGATTTCAGGAACTAGGATTATTATCACAAAAAAATGAAGAAAATCATGGCTCATATTTGTAAATCCAGGAAGGGGAAGAATGAAGTGGTAGAGCTGGCATGACTTTAGGACAGTCTGAGTTTCATGTAAGTTTTAGGTCAGCCTGGGATACACACAGTAAGATCCTGTCTCAAAACAGCAACAAAAGCAAAAATACCAAAACAATAACAAGAAGTAAAGAAAAAGAGGAAGGAAAGAGAGGGAAGAGAATAGAGGGAATGTTACCAAGCACTACGTTTAAGTAAAACCATGGGTAATGAGAAGCTGTCATCCCTGTAGGTAAATGTAGAGCAAAAGATTTCAGGCTGAATAAGAACAAGTAGAATGTAACAGTCAGCCAGGAGATGATTCTGGAAGAAAAGAACATTTGATATTGCTTTGAGTTGAAATAGATTTGACAGAGTTGCAATGTGAATTTATACTTTTATTTTAGTGTGTTAAGTTTGAGATAACAACACACATGCACACACACACACACACACACACACACACACACACACACAGAATAGGAATTCCTAACCTTGCTTATCATTATGTAAAACAGTAAAATACCCAGAATCATTGAAGATTCTCCACATAGTCCTAGACTCTAGCTCAATACTTAAGAAAACTCAAAATCTCACTTGCAGAATATATAAGCCCCATCATATCTCAGTTATTTCTTAATCCTTGAATGTGCACATAGCTTTTTAATATTCTTATTGCTTACACATTTGGATGTTCTGGTTTTGAAGAGAGTTATCCACATTAAAATGTACAGTAGAGAGTATCCTCTTCTGTGCACACTCCTGGTTTCCATTTGTCATTAGAAAAATTAATTAATGATCTTCCAGGGGCGCTAATATTCAACATGATCTATTTGGATATTACCTCTCCAATATCACCTTTTATTATTCTACTATGTGTCTCTCTAATGAGACACCCTCATCCTGAGCATCACTTATAGGAGAATTGCAACATTACATTTCTTTTGTTCCCACTGTAGTACACTTGAAGATCTTATTCTGCATTCTGTTTCTATAAATGTGTAAGTTTCTAAAATAGTCTAAAGGCAGGTTTTCCTTTCCTGCTGCAGAATATTAGGAAAGAGTGAAAGACCTTCCACTTTCTCCACTCAAGGCTTCGCTCCCAATGCAAAGAGCTTTGTCCATCACAAGGAGGTGCTTTATAAGAATGTGCTCTGTGAATGATGGATTTAAGATTCTAGATGGTTCTGTTAAGTGTTTTCTTAATTTGTACAATAGCAATCACCATATGAGGGCAAGTCCAACTTCAGCAATTGCAATAGCCTAAAGGTTTAACAATTTGTGGAAATGCCATTTAATGGCTGTTTAGCCAAAAGTTGTATATGGGGTTAATGAGTGTGAGTGTGTGTGGGGGGGTGTATTGTGTAAATAAATATCTGCTCTAAATAAAAAAAATAATTTATGAGGTTCTAGATAACATATACACATGTACATATACAATAGTATGCATGCATGAAAATGCAGCATTGTGATTTTCCATGACTCTGGGTCTTCCAAGACTCTTCCTTAAAGCATTTTAGCAGAGTAGGTGCTAAAGTTTCTACCTGCTCTTTAGGGAATGCTTAGCCTGACTGCCATCAACATTGTTACCACACATTCTAAGGCTGTTTCCTTTTTGCCCACATAAACGTCATGTCAACAGAACCCCACAAAAGGAAAATACGAATTATGACTTTTTCACATCTTACAGAAAATTTGGAAAACTGGCAAACCCTGTATTCGTTGTGTTCACATCCTCGACAAAGCCAACGTTAGCTCTGTCAGTTACCTAGACTTCATTTCTAAGTGCAAGTTCATTTATATTAAAAAACAATAATACTTAGATTTAAAGTATCAACAGATTTTTGCATAATCAGAATCTGCTGATCAGAATAAAACATACTGGAATAGTTCAGATAAATTGATAAACAGTCTAGTTGAAAGGGAGGAACTTCAGTAGCATATGGTAATGAATTCCAAAGTCATACTACTTGAGTTTATACCTTAACTCTACCGTCTAGAAGAAGTGTGCACCACAGTACAATGTATTGTTTTTCTCTGTGATTCATTTGTTTGTCATGTCACTTATATCAAAGACGATAGAAGCGTTATTTAAAGCAAATGAGTATAGGCTTGTGGCCTAAGCCTTTCATGGCACATGCCTAGAAGGCAGAGACAGATCGATCTTTGTTAATTCAGAGATAGTCTGGTCCACATAGTGAATTCCAGTCCAGCTAGAGTTGCATAGTGAGACTCTGTGCCAAAAAGAAAAGAAAAACAAACAAAAAACCACCATGTCTTGAAAGAGGACACACAAACAAAAATAGTAAATGATATATAATGAGTCACTTTATTATGTTTCTTTAGCAGAACAATAATAGTAGGAGTTCCACTATTTCCAAGACCTATCTAGTCTTAGGTTCTAGACCACTTAGCAGTGTCAGAGATGGATTCTATCTCATGAAGTACTCCTTAAGACCAATAAAAAATAGCTGGCTATTCCCATAACATTTGTCCCACTGTTGTGCCAGCATATCTCATAAGCACATTGTACTTTGTGTGTGTGTGTGTGTGTGTGTGTGTGTGTGTGTGTGTATGTGTATATATGTGTATATATATTATATATGCACACAATTATATATATATATATATATATATATATATATATATAATTGGAAATGAAACAATTTTAGACAATATATTATGATTTGGTTTCACCTCTTCTAACTCCCCTAGATCCGCCCATCTCCACACCCATCCAACTCCATGTCTTCCTTCTCTCTCCCTTTAGAAAACAAACAGGTAAACAAGAAAACAAATCAACCAAAAAAAGAATTAAAAGTAAGAAAAATAAAGAAAAAAAAAGCACGATAAAGACACACAAACATTAACAAAACCCATAAGCATTGGAAATGATAATATGTAAGCAAAAGACCAGGGGGAAAAACCCAAACAGAGCAATGTGAGACAAAATATATAGAAAAATACCATTGAGTTCGTTTTGTGTTGGCCATCCCCTGCTGGGCACAGGGCTTAAGCTTTAGTGTGGTTAATCTACCCAGGGAGATTCAATTAAGGAAAGTAAATTTTCATTGCAAGCAGATATCAATAAGACATAACTTCTTGGTTAGGAATGGGATCTCATTTCTACTTCCTTATCTCAGTGCTGAGGACCTGTATGGCTAGAACTTGCCTTGAGTACGATGCCACAATCTCTGTGAGGTCTTAACGTCTGTATAATTCTGTATCCTTTGCAAGACACTCTTTCCATAGTGTCCACCATCCCCTCTGGCTCTTAAATTCATTCTGCCTCCTCTTCCACAGAGTCTCCTGACCCACGATGGGAGAGATTTGTTGGTGACATTCAATTTAGGACTGAATGTTCCAAAGTTTCTCACTCTGCACATTATATGTTTGTTTTTGTGTATATGTTTTGTTATTTTTTGTATTACCAGTTTTCTTTGTCTTTATTGTCTTCTTTTTTGTTGCTGTTGTTTCCTTGTTTTTTATTTTCAAGAAAGAATGAGAGAAAGAACATGAAGCTGGATGGATTGGAAGGTGGAGAGGTCCCTGGAGAAGTTGAGGAATAGGAAAGATATGATCAAAATATACTGTAAGAAGAAAATTAAAAAAAAAAAACTTTTTAAAAGGAAATGAAAGAAAAAGATTAGTATATTGTTTGTCATGTAGAAAGTGTTTAAGAAGTATTTCCTTGTGCTGTAAAGCTAGCCCTAAGATCACCTTGATTAATGCTTCGGGTCCATTTCTGATACTTATTTTGTACACCTCTGTGATTAAATCCCTGACAGAAACAACCAAGGAAGAAGAAAGACTTACTTTAGCTCAAAGTTTCATGGTGGGGAAGGGTTGGCTGCTGGGGACACATCCGTGGTAGAATGGTCTGTCACAGATCTGTCAACTGCTTCAGAGAACTCAAGCCAAAGCAGGTTGGCTAGATACCTGTAGCTCTACCCACAATAACCTAGGGTTCGCTCCTGAACTCTTCATTCAAAAGTGTCAGTAATCTCCCTGAATAGCACCAACAGCTGGTGACCAAGTGTTCAAACAGCTCAGCACGTTAGGAACATTTTCCACTAGAACGCTAATAATCTTATAGTTAAAACAGAAAAGCAGAAAGAGTTTGAAATGGATGAAATCTTAAGACAGTGCTAGAAAATATAGTTCCATTGATTATATTGATATATATCATATATATTATATATGCATTTAATTTAAAATTTAGAAGATGACTGTTAAACTTGTGGAAAACTCAGTTCTTTTGGAAGCTTTTTTGCCATGGCCACCTTCAGTTCTTTACGTCTCTGCTGTTTTCAACATTAATTCATTTGCAGAAATAATTCACTACATGTGTGGTGACTAGTAAATGCAACAACTGATTGCTGCTGTATGTTCCACTAATGAGGCGTAAGAAATTCTCTCTCTTGTCACTTTCCCACAGCTGACTTCATTCACACTGCATAAATGAACACCTGAAAACAAATCAGTGTCAGTTTGTATTAATATATAGCAGTCTGCAGATTACAGTTATCACAACCAGAAACGTATTTGCTGCTGAAAAGCAAAGATTAAAAAATGATGAATTTCTGAGAATTACATTTTAGTTACAATAATCATTCAGGGAAGTAAATATTGAAGATAGTCTAGTAAAGTAGAAAGAACATGAGGTGAAGGAAGAGACTGGGGTCTGAATACCACTTCCATCCCTTTTCAGGTTGTGTGAATGTGAGCCCTAAACTTCTATCTGTAAAACAGAATTTGTTTTCCAACATCAGGCTTTGTGAGACACTAAGAAGTCCCATTTTCAATAAACTTAAGAGAAAGAATCTTTTACTGATTGTAGGAATTAGAATGTCAAATATCCAAATACTTGTGGGATGTAATGAATACAGAGGAGAGCTGTATGTCTTACAAAAACTCATTCCATGACAAAATTAGGACCTGAGTTACTTTTGTAATCACAATGACTGACTATTACAACTGCACAAATGATGCCCTTAAAATACTGGGTCCTGGTGTTCCCAGTTTTCTGCTCTGGCACTATGCTAGGCTATTAAGAAGCAACTCTCAGGTACCACTTGTAGACATCTGAAGCTTGGAATGTTCCATTAGACCCTCTGAATTGCACTTCTGATAGAGGGAAGCAAGGTTCTGCAAAGACTCTCATCCTAGTGTCCTAACTCAGTTTAGAACAAGCTGAGTACCACACATTCTATTCAGTATTCATTTTGCTAAGCATATATACAAAGACCACTCTCAGTGGGCCACTTCTCTGTATGTACATGCATATCTATCCTGGCCATATGATTCACCACCAATGCATAATTCTAGTAAAAGACATCCAAGTTTAAGAAGGGAAAAACATGGTAGGATTAGATATTGTCCTCTAAAATACTTTCTCTTAGGAAATCAAATTACCATGTAAGAAGTCTTGAAAGAAGATGAATGAAAACACACACACACACACACACACACACACACACACCCCACACAACCACCACCATCACCACCACATGAGAGAGAGAGAAATTTTTCAAATATTTTCCTAAGCCATCACTTGATAAGAACATCAAAGAAGCACTAGCTGAGAACATCGGCTTCACAGAGCCGAGGAAGATAACAACGATTGTTGTAAGCTAGTGAGCTTCAGTAGGAGATAGGGCTGCCCCACAGCAGCAGGCAAGCAGAATACTTTTTCTTAAAATCTGAGGAGGAACCACTAGGATGCAACTCTGCTCTCATAATTTACTTTCTTTTTGTACCTTTCAATTTTGGTGGCATTTATTGTATTTTTGTTGTTTTTGCTTTCATGTATTTTTATTTAGAGGCCCCACCCCTGTGTTAAGACAACGTCTCATGTAGTACTGGCTTCTTCAAGCTCTTCACGCTCACTAAGAAGCCAAAGATGACATTTACTTTTATTTGTAGGTAAACTACTTTATATTATCCAACCCATCCCAACCTATCCTATCCTATCTATCCATTGAAACAACACACACACACACACACACACACACACACACACACAAAATTGGGTAACTGAAAAGGGAAGAAGTCAAGTAAAAACACCATTTCTGGCAAATTCTGGAAGAATAGTTTCATCATGATTCTGTAGAGGAGAGTAAGCCTGCATTCTAGATCATGCCCCAATAGTTTTTCCTGACTTAAGGTAAAAGATGCAAGTCATCATATTCTACCTTGATAGTTATGGGGTAAGGGCTTTCTGTCCATGGGTAGTAGAAAAACATGCTCCAAGGACTTACAGTTTTAGGTGTCAGCAACAAGATCATCTCGTGTCTCAGGTAGCTGAAAAAAAGCCATGAATGTGCTTCCTGTGAAAGCAATAATAGCCAAAGCTGAGAAAATGGAAGCAGGTAAAGAACTCTAAAAGGATTTAGTTGGCATTCTCAGTTTCTACTAGGCCCCCAACATATTTTACAGAGGAAAAACATGAAGACGCACACAAAACAAACTCTGCTTAGACATACTATCAGCCTAGACAGTAGGTGAATTAGCCCATAATATTTTATTTTACCATATATCTTCAGGTACTCATAGAAAATAAGTAAACATCATAAAGTGTTACAAGACAATTGGCAGTTAGAAAATATTCTCCCTCCTACTCCTTCATGACATTTTATCAAGACACACTAAAACACAGGAAGAGTCAGGAAAGCCTAACCATTGGTCACTTTCCACATTAAAACTGTGTCTTCTTAAAGTTTGTATTAAGTTGGAGACATTATAGGTTTGTGCCTATCAAAAAGTTACCAGCCATTCCCATGCCACAGTAATTTGCTTTTGCTTACCAAAATAAAATGATTTCATTGTATAAACAGTAATTCAAAGTAATATGTAATTTAAATAATTAAAAAGCTCCTATAGGCAGGAGCTGATGCAGAGGCCATGGCAGGGTGCTGCTTACTCTCTTGCTTCTGGTGGCTTGCTCAGCCTGCTTTCTTATAGCAGGACCATCAGTGAATGGGTTACATTGTCCACAGTGAGTTGGGTTCTCTCATATCAATCTTTACTCAAGAAATTTCCTTGGGATGAAGAAAAATAAAAGAAATAAAAAAATAAAAAGTAAAATAAGTTAAAAATGAAAAAAAATAAATAAATAAATAAATAAATAAATAAATAAATAAATAAATAAATAAAAGATTTTTCTAAATAAAAAAAGAAAGAAAATACTTTACAGATTTGGCTACAGGTAAATTTTTTTATAATATTTTTATTAATTAATTAATTTTATTAATCTGAGTTTTATACAATGTATCACCAAAAACCCCCTTCTCAATATCCCTGTTCCACGATCCTACCACTGTTTCCTCAAAAAAATAAATAAAGAAAAAAGAAAAAAAATTAAGTCCAACTATGGCAGGAGCATAGATCATGAGCATCACCACTGTTCCTTGAAGTAGCAAGTTGCTCTGATGATGGTTATTTATCTTGCCCATAATATCAGAGACAAGATTCGACCTAAAGTTGTGTCTCACTGCCCAAGTCTGCAGGCACCCAGAATTCCCAGGGCACCTAGACACCAAGCAGGCACCTGTTATCTTGCAAGTACCAGAGCATCCTACAGTTCCCCCAAATACCCAGACATTCTGCAGGCACCCCGACAGGCTCCAGAACATCCCACAGGTACCAGGGCCTCCCTCAGGCAGAGGTACCAGTCTCCAGGGCATCCTGCAGATGCCCAGGCATTGTGTAGGAACTGGGTCAACCTGCAGACCTATGGATATCACATAGGCACCAGGACAACATACAGGTACCTAGACACCAGGCATGTACCCATACATCCTACATACACCAGGTGCTCCCACAAGGTGCACAGACATTCTGACAGGACCTCCAGTAGGAACCATGGCATTCCACAGGCACCCAGACCTCCCAACAGGACATCCTGCAGACACCAGGATATTCCATGGGCACCAGGGCATCCCGCAGACACCCAGATATTCAGCAGACACCAGGACTTCCCACAGGTGCCCAGACCTCCCATGGGCACCATGGCATCCCACAGGCACCCAAACATCTAATAGGTACCAGGACTTCCCATAGGCACCAGGAAAACCCCCAGACTGCAGGGAATCCTGCAGATACCCAGGCATCAAATAGGAACTGGGCCAGTCCACAGACACCTGGAAATTCCCTAGATACCCAAATATAGCACAGGCACCCAGAACTCCTGCAAGCATCAGAATGTCCCATAAGCATGTGGTCATTCACCAGGCACCAGACATCCTACATGCACAGGGCCTCCCACAGGGACCAGGGCATGCCACAGGTGCCTCAACATCTCACAGGCACCAGGACATCCCCCATGCTTCAGTGCATTCTGCAGATGCCTGAGCATCGCATAGGCATTGGGCCTTCCCACAGATACCTGGCCACCCCAGAGCCAACTTGATATCACACAGGCACCCAATTATCCCACCCATCCAACAAAGCCTCCTGCAGGCACACAGATATTCCACAGGCACCAAGACATCACACAGGAACCAGGAACTGCCACAGGTTCCTGAACCTCCCATAGGCACACAGGCATCCCAGAGACAATTGGACATCACATAGACATCTTGTAGGCACAAGAGCAACTTGCAGACACCAGGGCATCCCAGAGGCTCCAGAATTTCCTGCAAGCAACAGAGTGTCCTGAAGGAACCTGGGCATCCCATAGATGCCCAGACATCCCTCAAGTACCAGAGCATCCGGGAGGTCCCTGGACAGCCTGCAGGCACCTCAACATCTCACAGGTACCAGAGCCTCACCCAGGCACAAGGGCATCTCACAGACACCCAGATATCACATAAGTACCCTGCCATTCCACAGACATCTGGACATCATGCAGGTACTTACTCCCTGTTGGGTAGCCCTGCCCTTAAGGTCATAGTCCACCATGTCAAGATAGCTCTCTGAGCTTAGTGTCAAATAGAGGACTCCCTTCATGAGCAGGATCCCTCTGTCCCACCTGACCTTACTTGGAGAGTGCCTCTAATCTTGCCTCCTGGCCTTATTTGGAAAAGGACTCTGGCACAGAGCCTCCTGTGAAGTCTAGATGACCCTGCATTTTTCCCATTCTGCCCCATTTGGTAATTAAGATACCTATAATACTGTGTTTTAACCAATTAGGCACTGATCTGTTATCTTAGCAGCTTTATATACTCTGACTCTGAAGCAATAAAATGAGCCATATATACTGACATTGTCTGTTTCCTGTCAGCTCTTAACATCTGACCAAGATCTCTAAACTCACAACTGGTTACTGCCTGTGCTCTCCTCCCTGAGGCTGAGCCAGTGTCCAGCAGCTTCGTTATCCCCTTGGCATGACAAGTAAGCACCCATACTTCATGCAGGCTCCCAGACTCCAGACAGGCATTCATACTTCATGCAGGTACCTAACAGCCCGCCAGAAGAAGTGCCCTACGACGCCATGCTCAAGCACCCAATTAACTCTATGGTGTCAACAATGCAGGCAGATCTCTAATAGTCCTGGTCCACATGAGCCTTTTGAGGTTTCTAAGAACCCTCTCAAAAGGAGGAGACTCAACTGCCAGTATGGAATACTGTTCAGCTAGAACACCACGCTGTTCCTCAGGATCAGGGCAATCCTGAGGTTTGGCAGAGCATGCAAGGTCAGGACTTGCTAGAGCTCTGATTGCTGCACACACCCCTTATTACACCTATCACCATCTCTCCTGCTGCCTTGGCCTTTATGCTGGCAGCACTTGGGTATCACCACATTCCAAGCTCTCCTCCACCCTATCAAAGAGAGTATTACTCATAGCAGCCATGGCCATGGGAGCTACAGCTTTGGTCTGGTGGGTGGTAAAGAGGCCAAGAGGATTTGTTGGTAATCAGTGAAAAAGTCTTTTATGTGGATACTCAATCTAGGAAATGAGATACTATTCAGCTGGCCTATCCTGTCATCCTGTCATTGCTCAAGGTGATCCTGTGATTTGGCAGCTAGTTTGGGGGCCAGACGTGTCCAGCTCCAAACTGCTGTATCCCACCTTAGCTTCATCACCTGGCCTTTGTGCATGCAACCCATGGTGGCTCTGCAGAGAATGCTGTTTCCCACCCACCAGGGAGGGCAATATGAGTGGCAGCAGTAGTGGCAGAGCTGGCCTGATAAGTAGTAAAGAGGCCAGAAAGGTCTGGTGATAGTCTAAGAACCTATCCTTTGCTTTCTCTGGGTGGGCACACATGCCTGTCCCTCCCTTGAGCCATGTGTCTCCTAGTGGTGCTTGCTGCAGTTCCCATGTCTACCCAGTCCTGGTTCTACCTCTTTTCATATTGTGCATGCAACGTTCTCAGAGTGGCAGCTCCATCCTGGGGGGTTGTTATAGGGTGGCCAAGTTGTGGCCTCAGTCTTGTGGGTACCCAAGCACTCTTCTCTCTTGGGGACATCTAGCTCCATTGTTCTCTATCTGGTTAGTGACTGTGTCCAGTTCAGTGTCTTCTGGTGCAGGCTGAGCCTATGGGCTCACTCTGCTATCTTTCCTCTCCACTCACAGCTAGCTGAACTTCCAGGTGTGTTACTGATCTTGTCTCTCTCCAACCACTTTTAATTCACAAAGTTCCTCCCACCTGAGTAAGCACTAGTGTAGTTCTCTGAGAAACCTGGGGCGACCTGAGCAGTGGCAATAGGCAGAGGCCAGAGCCCTGTAGGATTTTGCTTACTGCCCTGCTGCTATCCTTAGTTCTGTCCATGGTTCTAATCCACTATCCCAGACACCTCCACCACTCCCTTCCTCCTCCATATTTCAGGCAGCACTCATGGATGGAGTGGGTAGCTTGTTGGGTAGCTGTGTTGCCTGGCAGGTGTGTTCTTACATCTCTGTGTTATGGTTTCTGCCCCCCTTTCCATTCCTCACTCTCCTTTGGTCTCATTCCTCCATGCCAGGACATAGGCCAGAACCACAGGCAGAACCAGCAGACAGAAAACACAAGATGAATCTGTGGACCAAGTGGAAGCCTCCACCTTGTAGGCAGCAGTGAGGCATCATAGACCTGCCCAACGGAGGTGCTGCTCCAACAGACTCTGCTATTAGCTCACCTCTTCTATGCCAATGGTCAGAAACCCCATCCCATTCTGCCACATTCTGCCTCTCTTGAATCACAGTCCAAGGTTCCTCCAGATCTGTCACTACCATTGTGTCTTTTTAACCTCTCCTAATTCTCATAGTTCTCGCTAGAACAGACACCAATATATCATCTTCTGTTCCATGAACACATGAGGGGTTGTGGGTACATTGGGTGGGGCTGGCAGGGCAATTTCTAGATCCCCGATGGACTGTGGTCACTGCCCTGCTTCCACCTTGAACTATATAGGTAAATATTATGCAGGTGTTTTCTTAATAGAGAATCCCTTTCCCAAATAACTCTAGCTTGTGCCAAGTTCACATAAAATCAATCAATACAATTATTGCTTTAATCCTGATAAGACTTTGAGAGAGGTACTATTACAATCACCATTGGTAAATTCTTTAAAGAGGAGAAATGACTTTTCTAACATCACACAGGTATAATGTCCGGATTATCATTTTATTGAAATTATAGGGTTGTTTGTAGACATGAAGAAGTGGTCAGTGACTGTCAGAATGCTGATGCCAGTGGTTCTCAGCCAGTATTTAACCTCAATTGTGGAGTATTTTTCTAAAATAAAAATCTGTTCATATATGTATACTACAACAAACTTTGTAGTTTGATTTTTCTTCAGAGCAGAAGCAAACTATTAAAATATATTTGTATACAAGATTGTCCATGTTTCTGTTATCTAATATTTTCAAATAAAATACATAACACAGAATTTCTCATCTAAGGTGCCTTTCTAAAAATACCTAGTAAAATATAAGTAATGTATCTTATTTATTGATAAAGTGAACTAATCTTAGGTCCATCTGAAAAAGTTCTAGATTCATTCTCTAAATAAGTCCACCTATAAACTCTGATTATTTTAATCTTCCCTCTAAAATTGACCTGCTTATGAAGGTCATGTGCCTCTTATCTTCCTTATCAGAGCAATGACTCAGAACATACTCCCTGGACCAGATGTCAACAAGTCAGTCCTGGGGAAGGTGATAATGGAATAAACCACCTTGGGGCTAGAATGAGTTACATGTAAGAGTCTAGCCCTTTGAGAGATACCAAAACACCATTGTAGGAGTAAATGCTTTTATAGAATTCCTTTAGAAAAGGGGAGGATGCTTGGGCTTCTGGGAGAGGGTGGTGTAAAGGTGAACAACTTCTCTACTTTTCTCTTAGCTGAAATTGTTGGAGGAGAACCGTATGTGAATGGGTTAAACATGGCTCCTGCACACTAGCTAAAAATGGCTTCATACTGATTGCTTTTTCACAGCAGGCCAGGATTGTTAACCCCAAGGCATAGTGCCAAACTCAAACTCTTACAGTCAATTGCTGTAAATATAGTTCCCAAAATATATCAGTGACTTAGAGCAGCTCTACTTTAAGTTAACCTGAAAGAAAGATCACTCAACATCTGCTAACCATAGATAAGACTAACACTGTATTTCCCTAAGATGGTAAATTGCTCTTGCCCTTTGGAGCTCTTTGGTCAGACATACAGCTGTGCAGAGTATTGACCCTACCTGCACACATTAACAGCCTGTCAGATTTTATTTCACCCCTGGAGGTTCCATGACCCATTCCTGTCCTCTGTGGTAACCTGGACTCCAGAAGGTCTCTTGCTAGGAGAAATGTCAGTTCTCATGCCTGTTCACTATTGAAGCCTGCTTGAATGATACTGTCTCTTTTGTGACTAACTTTAATGTTCTCACATTATGATCTCTATGTCATCTCAGAGATAATCCCCTAAAATGTTTTCATATGCTCTATTAAATAAAAATTATGAAAGTAGAATCAGAACAACATTCTTCATATCAATCATCAAAAGAAATTCCAGTCACCAATAGAGACTTTTTTTGTCTCTACCTGTGACCCAAGTGAACTTTTGCTTCTTTACCAAATAAACACTAAAGATTTAAAGTACGTTACTTTGTCTTGTATCAAAGTATTAACAATTTAAGAGCTTGAAGGGCTATTCATACCAGAGGTCAGGATGTTAGACTCAGATGTTAGTGAGCAGGAAGCCTGAGGGCAGTGGGTACTTTAGAGGTAACCACAACAGAGATATAAGACAAAGTCAGTTGACCTAACAATTTTTGCCTGGACAGTCTTATCTGTAGTTTGGAAACAGTGACTAAGTTCAGACAATACGTTTTGTTCCATGATTCTTTTTTTCAGAATTATGCTGGCCCTTCTCCTGTAAATATGTTTATTTTGTATGATTGTGTCAGCTATGATGCCCACTGTGGTAAAAACTCCACAATGTCAGCTATGATGCCCACTCCGGTAAAAATTCCACATGCTTGCATTTGGTTGATGTAAATGACTGTCCCACTAGCAAGAAGCTAGGTTACCCTCCTTCAGAGAGGGATGGGGCCTTTCTGTCTGAATGTACTTGAACAACTATTGTAAAACAATCTTTTCAAAGGCTAATGTCTATTTACTGTTGAATTAAGGACCTCAGGTTAAAAGGTAAAGAGGTAGCTTCATCAAAATGAAGTCTGAGTCTTTGTAAGATAAAAGAAAATGATCTGACAAAAGACATAAGAACTTCTGAGAAAAGTTTGTCAGGAAATTAAATGCTTCCTCTAAGCTCATTTATCATGCATTCACCTTTAGCTCATGACATATCCCCAGTAAATGGTGACATTTGCAAACTAATTTAACTACATTCCTTATTTAGATGTAAGATTATAGAACACATTTTAAATAACTATATAATCATGATAGTGCTTAATTTTTCTTTATTAAACAATATATATGGATATATGCTATCAAATGAAATAAAAGTAATTTCTTGGTTTGGTACATTTGAATCAAAAACACTAAATATTTAAACATGTCTGAAAGTAGATTTATGAAGGAACAGAATTGAATTCCAATTCCAGATGTGGCAGATGGGAGAGAGAGAAAGAATGGCTTTCAAAATCAATACCTGACAGGGTCAGAATTTCCCTAGAAGGCTGCACATACTTCTGCACATTTTAGAGGTTATAATGAGCCATGGCAAGAAATTTCAAGATCAAACTAAAGAGATGTTGCCAACAATGAATATGTGTTAACAGAGATTTGAGAATATCCATTAGTGATAGAGGTAGCACCCTCTAGTTCATTTGGAATAAATCACAGCTAGTCACTCTGTAAATAATCATACAAGGATATTTTTGAAAGAAAGTTAAATATGACATGATACCATCTCTCTTTCTATCCTGATATGAGCAAGTACACTCAAGACTCTTAACTACAGACAAGAGCATGAAAATACCCTTAGGAAACCCTGCCTTCTGCATGGAGACTTTTCCTAACAAATTACAGCATTCAAGGCTAGCATCACAGTACAATTGTGTTGATTTGGGCAACTAAATCTAGAAATAAAGTGACTCTCTGTGTAGAGGAAAGACAAAAATGGTCCCTTATAAGAAAAAGAAACAAAAGAAATCACCACTAAAGACTATTGGAGGACTTTCTGTGATTTCCCCCCATATTTTCTTTAAACGTTTAAGTCATGATGATGGGTTATGCAAGTGAAACTATACAGCAGTGTTAGAGAGTAAAATGTTGCTTACAAGTTTTTTTTTTACTTGCAAGAGAAACTTGGAAAAGGAACCTTTGAGATCTCACAAGCTTATACCAGGAGAGGAGAGGCATAAGCACCAATATCATTATGGTGAAAACTGTGCACACCTCTGGCCCATCTCAAACCACATGCAGGTGTACAAAGCATCCAAGAAGCATAATGAATGTTTTGATAACTGAAATACAACATAAACTTGCACCTACATCACAGAACAATATCTGAGACTATTAAACCTAAGCCAGAAACACAGAGCACAGCAGAGGCTTAGAAATTTGGAAGCACAATCGAAATGAAGTCAAAAACGACTTACAGTAAAAATTAAAGTAGCTTTATTATCAGAAAAAATATGAGTAAGACAAACAATACCAAGATCTAAAGGGGGTTTTAGTAAGTATAACTTTCTTGCTTGCTGACAAGGATCCACTTTTAAAAAACGGTTTTTCAGTGTATTATAAATTTAACATACTCTTATGATATGAAAAAGAAATTTGATTTCTTAGTGTTTACTAATATAAAATAAAAACCTCTATTCATACAAAATCCAATCTGTATCCTGTTCAAAAGCTTTATACAAAGCCACCAGTAAGTGAAAACACAGCAAACACCCCTCAACTATGGATGAAAGGAAAAAGTGACAATCAACACATACAATGGAATGATTCCTCAGTCATAGAAAGAAACAAGGTATTTACTCATGAATTAATAAATCTCAAATATCTAATGTTACAGATAGAGTCTACAGTTCATATAATATAGAAGTGAATACACAGAAAATTGGGGAAAATCTAATTCTCCAAGGCTAGACAACAGACAAAAAAAAAAAAAAACATACAAAGCATAAAAGAAGTTTCTGGAAGTGATGGAAGTGATTGTTCTCTTTATTGTTTGATTTATTGGTGAAAACTCACAGAACTATATATCATAAAGTATAATTTTTTTCATTCAAATTAGAGACTACACAGAAGCTAGATGCAGCTTTAAATTATTATTTTTATATTTTTAAAAGAAAAGGAAAAGAAGAGTGGTGACAGAAATAAATAAGCATTTAAGCACCGCCTCTAAATGCTACAAAGGATTGACTGCCTAAAACCTAATTGGTTTGCATGTCAAGCCTGAGACTCTAAATTAATACTTAATCCAGTGAAGCCATTAATACAAATTAAAGACATGGGAGATAGTGCTATTTCAGAGAGCAAGATGACTGTGGCTTTGAACTCTCTCATTGCAGATTGGCATATGGCTAGTGTCACTGCTTTACTATAGGAAAAGCACTGAAATGTGAAAAGTTAAGTAATTCGGCTGCTCTCAATTAATGTTTCTGGGATATAATGTCAGGTCTAATTTCACTTTTACAAATGACCAAACAAATGGAAAAATGGCCACTAGGAATGGTTATGATAATTTTTGTGGCATTTCCTAAAACTGCTCTGAAATCTTTGTTGATGCCACAGTGCACGGCTCCTGCCCAACTTTACATCAAATTCGCCGAACTACATACAGCACAAGGTTTGCAGCTGCAGAAAGTTGGAGGCAATCTCTTAGCTGCAAGTTTTCAGAGACTGAAGAAATCTGCTTTGACTGCTGCTATGATTTCTCCCTAGGATAGGCTGTGTCTGGTGAATGGTAAAATGATGAAATGGAAGGGGCTGGTACCTTTGCCTGGAATCAGAACAAAAAAGAAAGGCTCTTGAGCTCTAGACCTCAGCATGGCCTCTGCTGCATGCAGCTTTGGTGGCAAGCACAACAGAGTTAAATATCTTCTCTTTGCTTCCTTTCTGTTTCTTTTAATGTCCCCAGATGCCCATTTCAAAAGTAATCCCCCAATACATTTCTTGCATGCAAATCTCCACATCAGAGTCTATTCTCTGGAAATCTGACAGTTGATGCCAGAAAGGGTTCAAGGAAACTGACTTTGAATAGAGTTACTAGAGGCTCATGACCCTCTGACTGGCTGTCAAGGAGGAATCCATCAGCGATGGTATGTGAAGTTGAGCACTGATAGTTCCTAGACTCTGAGAAGAAATGATTGCAAAATCTTAAGAGACAGAGGGAATTTCACTGACAGGTGCTATGTTTCAGCTAAGAAAATATTCTCAAGGACCATAGAATTGGATGAGTTGTTTAATGTTCTGGAAGAGAAAAAAAAAACAATAAAATTCTGAGGTTGATTAATCACCAATTAAACTTTTAAGTGTGAAAACCTTGGCAGCATATAGAGAGATTCTTATCTCCCAGAAGGGGAGGGCTCAGGAAGCTGAGAACAGAGCTCACATCTTAACCTTTTTATGGAGAAGAGATTTGAGAAGGTTTAACTCTCAGTCCTGGAAGTTGTTCTGTGTGAAGATGAGAGTCACAGCTAAGAAGAGTATGACCCAGAGGCTTAATATAGGGACATCTGTGTTTTTATACACCTGAAACTCAAACTGCTAGGTTCTTCTTTATGCCTTGACCTTCTAAGTAACTCACCTCCCTCTGCTACAGGGTAACAATCTCCCGAGCATAGATGATGGATATGATTTTTTTTTCTTGCAAGAAAATATACTTTATCAGAATAAATTGTATAGTGTTCTTCTGGTCAATAATATGCCCCAATGGCACATGTCCAGAAAAGCACCTGTTTTATTGTAACAGAAATAGATCAACTAAAAGGGTACCATAGAAGTTGACTAACATACATCAGTAACATGTTACAGGTGGTGTATAGGACTAGCAAAAGCCTCCCACAGAGGACTGAATGGGACTGGATCCTCAGGAGGGAGTTCTCAAATGTAAGTTTGATTTTTAAAAAGCACTCTTAATATTAGAGCAATTTATTATAGGAAAGATTCTACAAGCTAGCATGTAGCAATGAAGAACCAATGTAAAAGGCACCCAGATCTTAGCACAGCTGAAGTCATGATGAAAGTACCATTCAGGCCTTGAAACCCAGCACATATGCAACGCCACCTGCTGCCAAATCAAAAACAAAGACATACTCCAGCAAAGTCCAGGGACCTTGCTTTCTGGTTCTGGCTAAATGTTTTTGCTAACTGAGATACGTCAATCTAGAATGCAGTTAGTATTCATAAAGGCTCATCCTGAGAAAGGCTCAGAACTATACTTGGTTCCTGAATACCCTGTGTACTCACCAGCAGGCTAATAAAGACCTTCCGTTGGCTTGAACCCATGTCCAAGTGGTCTTCTCTGGGGATAACTCAACAATTATACTAACTTGTTACTAGGATGGCTCTTAGCATATTGAAGAGAGTGGTAGACCATAAAATATGAAGGAAAAAAATAGATTTCTTGTCAAAGATAGAAAATAAAGAAACTCAAAAGGCCCAGAGATCTGTGCTGGAAGGATATACTGCACAGGTTGTCATAAGTGAGATCTGAGAGGCTTTTGAGTTTCCAACAATGTTGTATACAAGGGGACAAAACAGTATAAATCACCTTGCTGATCCTAATCCTCTGTAAGTCAGGGAAAATATTGGAAGGTACTGTTGTAGAACTAGCTTTATTCACTGGCTTCAATAAAATGAGACACAAAATACAAAGTGGCAGTGCTTAGTCATCAGGGAAAATATTTGTACAAGTTCTGCGATTGGCAGCAACGTGAAAGTGTCAATCAAGGTTTCCTGATTTATGAAAACCTATGGTATTTTATGGGCAAGATAAACTAGAAGATAATAAATCTTGTTTTATTATTGTAATGGTAAAAATAAATTAAGAATGGGTTGTCTGGAACTCAAGAGGAGATATCTCAATAAAACATCATACTAGCTTTCCTAGGGTCTGAGTTAAATCTCAGACCTGAAACTGTTAGCTTAAAAATAAACTAGGCTCTGAAGAAGAAGGGCTCCATATTACAACTGTTGGAAGATGTGATAATTAAATTTCTTGATTTCAAATGTGACCTATGCCCTAGGACCAGGCTTATTAGCTTGTGACTTCTCTCAAAGACCTCTGTGCTCCATTAAAACTATAATGAAATTATAAATTTAAGTCTGTGTCTATGTTTCTTTTATTGAAGATTCATTTTATTTTATTTATGTGTTTGTGTGTGTGTGTCAGTGAGTGTATAGCATGTGTATGTGTGGGTCCTGGGGAGACACATAAAGATCAGCAGATTCCCCTGGAGCTAGAGTTACATGCTATTATTAACTGCTTTATATGAGTGCTGGTAACTGAATTCAGATCCTCTGAAATAGCAGGGATTTAACAGCTAGGTCCATCTTCCTAGACCTGATCTTGCTTTTAAATGCTTCAAGAAAGAGCATGTGCAATAGAAGAACACTGAAGAATCACAGCCCTTATGTTTTCCCATTCTAGCCATTCCAGATTCACAGCAGTGAGATGCTCCACCAACATGCAGTTCAGACAGACCCTGGAAACAGGTGATTTCATTGAAACTGGTTAAGGAAAAAGATGTAATTCTCACAATAAAATAAATAGATGCTCATTCCCAAAGGAATTAGAGTCTGTTTTTAAGCACAGAGAATGATAACCAAATTCTAAACACCTAAGAGGCCAGGGAACCCTGTCATACTCTTTTTCATGGTTCTTATTTGTTCATTTGCATCAGCTACTTAAGCTGAAATTATGACAGGAAAAGAGAAAGAACATCAAAATCCTTTTCTTTGATCATCCTACCCACATCTGCTACCCACATAGCAGAGGCACAATGTCTACATATCAGGAAATGAAGTGTAAATGATGAGCTAGTTTCAGTGAGCATTGGCAATGTTCTAAAAAGAATGAAAAGCATATGTGTGTACCAGTTACAAACTAAAAATAGTATCAGTCAGATGTTATGCATATGAGTTAAATGCTCTTATACTTGTTTTTGAAATAACAATTGCATGATATAGACTAAAGTTGAATATATTGTTATAATAAAATATCCTATTATTTTCCTTAAAAACATTAAAAAATTTTTGTTTTGTTTTGTTTTATGTTGCAACAAGCCCCTATGAATGAATGAAGTATAAAACTTGTTAAATTTCTCACTACATTCAACACATTCCTTATTCAGGAATAATGTCTTTAACTCATACTCCAAATACTATGAAAATCTTCTAACCCTGAGGATGTCCCAGATCAAGAAAGGGCCTTGATTGGCCTATGAAGCATACACTACAGGGATTTTGTTTTGATTTTGTGGCAAGTTCTCAAAGCATGATCACAACACAAAGGGTTCACAATTAATCATATGGAAAATGATAAAGATTGGGGGAAAAAAGCTTCATGTAAACACCTGAGTCTAGAAAATATGCTCTCCTAACTTCGTGGAACTATTCAGTCAGAACTGCCCATCAGGCACATCAGGTTAATGGAAATTATTCACCCACCTCATGTGGGTGCATCCTTGGTTAAAAACCAGTGAATTTCAAAGAAAAACCATAAATAAATCACAGAGATACAAAAGTAGAATGGGATTGGTTCAGAGAAAGGATTGGGGTTGTGAGAGTAGAAAGAGGATAAGAAACGATGAAGATATAAGTACGATCAAAATGTATATACATCATGAAATTGATGAAGAGTAAATTAATTTTGAAATCAATTAAGGGGCTGAGACATTGCCTCAGCAGGTTAAGCTACTTGTTGCCAAAATTGAGGACGCAAATTTGATCCCCTGAACCCACATTGTGGAAGAAAAGGACTTCTACATGCAATTCTTGGAAAGTGCTCATCTTTCCAACATATAAAATCAATAGTAAATATTAATTTAATATTAAAAATAGTAAATAAGCCCCAAAATTCTATATCTTCCTAGTAGGCAAGATATCCATTCAGCAGCAATGCTGAAGTGATAGGAAGATCTATAATATGGCCTCAGTACAAGATACAGGGGCTATACACAGAAGGTTTATAGTTCCAATATTTGTAATTTGTAGGTTTGGTGATGAAATTGATGGTTAATATTATCATTATTTCAATATTATATGGTACATCTGAATCCCTAAGAGCACCAAGAACTGATAGGACACATGTGGAGCTATATACTACAAGTAATAGGTGGTAGTGGATTCCCTGGTGAGAAATTCATATACCCTCTTTTACCTCTAGATCTGAAATGTTCATTTTCCTAAATTATTGGGGGTTTTGGAGAGGACAGTCATCATCTGAGTTCTCCTGTAATAATTTCCCTCAGCCGAAGATAGTACTTCATTCAGGTCAAGTTATCTTCCTAGGAAGAGCAGGGCTATAATGGACACCTGTTATAGGGTACAAGAACTTGTTTCCTTTGCTTGCTTTCAGACATTGATGAAGGAAGATCTTACTAACAAAGCACTTCCTAATCTCTGCTCAGGAACTTTTATGGCTGCACCCCACTCTACAAAAACATGCTTGCTTAGATCTCCCACAAATCTTTGCCAGAGTGTCTGCTTCCTAGAAAATATGACTTGTGGCTCTTCCTCCTCCACAAATAGCACCACTGCAGCAATTCTCAAAAACTTTTGCAACATTGGAAGAATCAACCTCCACATCTGTAGATCTGTAGCCTCCTTCAACCATAACTTTAATATGAACAAATGCTTATCATTTATAAACATTCCAGACAATATGCTATCATAACTAAATTACCACACAAATAAAATAATTTCCTCATCAGTGATTTAATAAGATAAATTATATGGGAGCTGAAGAGTGCTCCATTTATATGTAATGTAAATGACAAATTACAAAACTAATAGGAGCACTAAATGAACTGAAACTAGATGGAGAGGGAAAAGTCACATAATCTTTGATTGCTGGTCACATAAACATTATAAGAATTGTCTAGAAGAGGCATTATTTAACAAGCTAATCATAAGGAAGCAGAAATAGATGAGTATTAATTGCATTTGCATTTGAAATCAAATACTCAGGGAATAATTTAGAAAGGGGGGGAAATAAAAGTGATCATGTTAAATAAGTTAAAACCCATTTCTCTAGACTGATGGCTTTCCTCTCATTTCCTATGGCCACCAAATCATTATAGTTTTTCTCAATGAATAATCCCATCATTGTTGTTCCTTCTTAGCCTTCTCCTTAGGGGAATTTCTTCTCAGTATGACCTTGATGCATTATTAGATCAGGCATAGTCTAATCATGGCATGGTTCTCATCACCTGAAACTGCTTTAGTTGTATCAGCATAACCATTTTATTTCAGGGTCATATATAAGCAATTGTTTTTATATCTCACAAGGAAACTCTTCTTGTAATTATACCATTTTAATAGTTTTTCAGTAAGGGTTCATCATCCCCTGGGCATGTAGGGGAATTTGACTGCCCAAGTAGAATACCTGGCCTTAAATGAGCAGAAATTACCTTGTCATATCATTACAATTGTACCAAGTTACTATTTATATTTATTCCAAAATCAGACTCCTCAAATATTTTGCAACTATACTTAGTATGTCCTAGTCTCCTCAAAGATTACCTTAAATTGTATCATTCTCCTCTCCTTATTTTCCATAGTACGCTCACTATAACGGCTGAGAGATATTAGTTAATTTGAAGGCACATCTAAATCCATATAACTTAATAATGATAAAAATATAAATATGAAAAGATATGTTATTGAGCCAAATAATAACTAGTAACAAATCATTAATAAGAGTCATATTTCTATGACATATTAACTGAAATAGAAAAGAGGAGTTAATGCTTAAGTGGAGGTAGAATCATAGAGCAGTAAACTTTGGGATTTCAGACTCAGTATTGGGTCTTCTTTGAGCCCCTACAGCAGGTAGACTGTGAAATTTTCCTAAGGCCTATAGGCTTTCCTTACCTCCACAATAGAAAGTAATTCAAGTGTGATGATTCAACTGAGAGCTTCTAAAAACCCATTTAGTTCAGTGATTGATTATATAATGGGTTTGATGACAAAAATGCTTTCTTAAAGTAAATATTGAAATTGTTTATTTTGGCAGGTTATTTCCCTCTATTGTTCTACATAGAGATTTTCTTCCCACATTGTCATAGGACCACTCATTTATTTCATAACAGCACTAACTTGCTATTAGATTGTTTCTATTTTCAGTTTAGTCCAATGAAGGGGAAAATTCTAATCAATGTTCCATAGATCACTGCACCCTGCTGGCAGGCCAACACAACATTAGTGATTAGAGAAGTTGTCAGTCTGGCCTTCAGTCTTAGGCCTTTAGCGAGATTCTTTTATGCCCCATTACCTTGGGACTACTGCCTAACACTTTTTTTGTTCTCCTGTTTCTTTTACTTAATGTTTCTCTAAACAGTATGGTTTAAGATACTGGTTTTCTTAATACGGTGTCAGGGTGCCTTAGGAAAATAACAGCAAACCATCAGAACGTCTTTTGAAAATTTGTAGTCTAGCAATCCAACGAGAAAAGCAAGCTTAACCTTTGAGAATATAAATGTAGTCTAGTCAGACGACTCTAGTCAGACATTGCTGATTTGGAATCATTGTAAAACAATTCAACAGCTTGAATGGCAAGTACATTTTTGCAAGTAGCTTCTAACATAGTCAGTGTTGAGACTTGTGACCCCTCAGAAAACACTGAATGATCATTTTGGATAAAATTGGCCCAATAAATAAAGATTCCCCAGAAGATGACATTTGGTGCCTTAAGAATATAGCTATAAAAACTGCTGTATGGTGAAAGGCAGAATCAATGAACAATGAAAACTCTCACTTGAAGATGCCATGTAACACTGAGCATGTTCTTAAAAGTTATCATGGAGAGAGATGGTAAGATCTATGAAAGATAGATATCTAATTTTAAAAAAAGAAGAAAAGAAAGAATTGAGGCTTGAGGAATGATTCCATGGTTAAGATCACTTGCTGCTCTTGTAGAGGACTTATGTGAGTTTCTCAGCACTCACATAGCAGCTCACAACAGTCCATTACTCCAGTTCCATGGAATCTTGTACTCTCTTCTGGAATTTGTGGGCACCAGGCACGTATTCAGTGCAACATAGGCAACACACTCATACACATAAGATATAGATAAATAAATATTTTAAAAAGGAAAATAAAATAAAAAGAAATACACATATAGATAGATAAATCCATCAAAAATAAGAAAGTCTGATATTAGCCAAGGGACTAAAAAAGATATTATGTCACAAGATAAGAATATGAAAACACAAAATCACATAAAGGAAAAGCAGAGGTCTTTATATCTCAATATATGACTATATAAAAATTTTAAAGGAAAAGTATGGTGGAATGACTGATCAGGGAAGGCACTTTTGTCCGAGCCTGATGACCTGAGTTTGACTGGTGAACAAACATGGTAGAAGAAGAGAAGTAAGTCCCACAGATTATCTACTAACCTCCATGTACATGCCCTAACACACACACACACACACACACACACACACACACACACACACGTACAGAGTGAGAGAGAGAGAGAAAGATACAGAGACAGAGAGAGACAGAGTGAATAGACATTTTTAAGGTAGATACTTGGAATATATATTTGAAATTCATATACATTTTGTTTCAGGCTATGTTTAATTTTAGAACAATTAATATACAAATAAATATAATAGATAAAAAGATTTTGCAATAACATAGGATACGTTCAGAAGGCTGACTATATTATTAATGTGATTTCCAACCAAAAAAATTAGTATTTGAGATCCAAGATAGCAGAGGGGTGATAGGCAGAGCTGACAGGCTCTAGCTCCAGTCTCCTCTGGCTCCTAATATGTCCATGGACCAGCAGAAGCTATACTACTACTCATTCAGCTGGGGAAAACTTAAAAGTTAAGAGCAGACACAGCAAGGTGATGAACTGGGAAAGCTGGATGTCTGGGAGTAGAGAGAGGAAAAATGGCAGAATGAAATGGCCCACAGTGAAGACTTGAGCTAGAGTCTGTGCAGTGACAGATGTAGAAGTGCTACTTGGAGACTGCGGCTACTGCCTGGTCCACCTTGCCCACCACGGACAAAGGGTTACTGAACTGCAGATGCAGCACATGTGGTAGAGCAAGTCATTGCCAAGAGGGACCAAGCAGGGAAACAGGCAGCAGAAAGACACTGAACTGGGTCTGTGTTATCCCATTGCAGCCTTCTAGGTCAGGCCAGCTCCTGGGCCCACAGGTCCAACCAACAGCAGGGAGGAGACAACCCCTGAGAGGAGATGAATACAGTGAATACAAAAATGAACTTTGCTGAAAGGAGGAACTGGAAACATGAGACCACTTTGATAACCATGATCCCAAACTTGGCAGCTGTCAAGAGCCATGTTGATGTCCATGATCCATCCTGCAAACAGAAACCGTATTGATGTTTGTGATTTGTTCTACAGCTAGAAACCATGTTGATGGCCCTGATCCATACTGCAAAAGCCATGGAGAAGTCCCCGAGTTGCACTGCAACTCATCCTTGCTGCACACAGAGACCATATTGATGGTTGATGGCCGTGTTCTGTTTTACCACTTGTAATGTCTGAGGTCCATCTGTACAACTGCCAGAGGCCATGTGGGTGTCTGTTGTCCATGCTATCTGCTGCCACCAAAAACCAGAATGAACTGGTGATCCTTCATCACCACACAGACTGGACTTAATTTTTTCTTTTGTTTGTTTTTGTTTTGTTTACTGTTTGGTTTGTCTGTTTTTTTTTCTTGTTTTACTTTGTCTTTTGTTTTTGTTGTTGTTGTTGGAGGGCACAGGAGTGGAAGGGTAGATCTGGGAGGAGTGGGAATGGGGTGTGATTGAGATACATTGTATGACATTCTCAAGTAGTTAATAAAAGTATTATGTTAGAAAAGATTAATATTTAAAAAAACACACACTAAATATGTCCACAATAAAGGCCCTCCCCCATTCATATTCCCATATGATTTTAGTTCTTCATGGATAAATATGGCTCTTATAGCTCTTGTGGGGACAAGTGGTCATATACAGAAGAAAAAGAATCAGGACATAAGAGATATGAGCAACAGAGAGAACAAAGATACTAAATCATCCCCTCAAGTTCTAAATTAAAATGTTTTCTAATTTTGAATTATAAAACATGGATTCCTTTCATTTATTATTCATTTGTGGGAATTCTTGAAGAGATGGCCAGGCCTTCAGGTTTTCCAAAGGTATATCTTCATTGCACTCTTTACCAGAAAACCAGCAGGGATTGTGTCCCGTATGAATAAAGAGACATAAAAGGAAAACAGATGCGTAAGTAGCAAATATACAAGGAAGTACCAATCCCAGAAGTAATGTTAAGGAGCTTCCCAGAGTGACTGTCTTGTTGAGAGCAACAAGCATGGTTCCTCATGGAAATGGTCACACAGAATCTGTGGGTCCAGGGCACTTGGAACCCCAAGCCCTGACATGAGGAGCTGGCAGGATCCCTGGACCCTCCCCTTTAGAGTCTCTGTGCTGATGCTACAAGCCACACAAAAAGTTCCACCCCCTTCAGGGGGCTGGCTGTGATTGACTGAATTGCTTACCTCTTTTAACCAATGCATTGCCCTAGGGGACTGATGACCCTCCCCCTGAACCCCAGTAAATATACCATGACCCTTGCAATAAAATGAGAATGCCTCTCTGACAGCTGTTCCCAGAATTCTGTGCTTTCCTTTGACTTTTAAGTTCCCCGACCTGGGACCAGCCTGATCACATCTAACCTGCTGCTAGACTTTATAGCCAATAGTCTAGCTGTTTGCGTGGGAAAAAAGCAAGGACCTGCGCAGACTGAGGGGAAGAGAAAAACAACCTACAAATAAGTATAGATTGAAGCTAAACTATAAATGTTTTCAAATAGGAGAAGTCACAGTAATAAAAACTGGAAAAATATGTGGCTATACAAAAAGAAAAAAATATTTTTTTTCTGCATTTTCCTTTGGGATGATAGCTACATAAAAAGCAAATATTTTTAAATAAAGTTATTTCATATTTTTCATTATTTTCAAAGTGGTTAGGTATAATATTTTATGGCTATTATAATAAAATCAACAGTCATAGAGATTTTTCTATGTATTTGTTTAAAGGATATTCTAGTATTTCTGTCATCAACTGTAAACTTGGAGGACCCAGTAAAACAATTCATCTCTCATATGCTGGCTGCCTTTACCAACATGGGTTTGCCCCAATGTCTAAAAACAGACAAATAGCCTACATTCATGAACCCCCATTTTAAGACTTTTTATTCCACATGGGGTATCTCCCACGAAACAGGAATACCCTATAACCTACGTGGCCAAGGTATCATACAAAGGATACACCAAACCCTCAGAAACCAACTTAATAAATAGACAATTATTCCTCCAATATTCAGTTGTTAATACCCCTAATAGCAACTACATTTATTTAATCTATATACAAAAATCCAAAACCCACTCCTATTATTATTCATTGGAGAACCACGAAAGCCAAAGCATACAATAATTACTGATAAGATGGTGAGACTTCTGTTGTGCTGGAAAGAATGCTGTTTCTATGCCAATGAATCTGGGCTAGTGAAACAGAACATACAAACACTCAAAATATCTCTTGTGGGAACTGCAAGCCCACTAAATCTCTGATACCCCTTTGCCCTGGTATTCAAACCCCCTAATTGTTTGGCTCCTTCCACTACTTGGCCCTTGGAACCTGTCTTTTCCTAGCCCCTGCCTCATCTAGTTTTTGCAGCAGCAGATAAACATTACTAAAATTCCCACTAATCAATCCTGGCTCAATACCAGATTGTCTCAAAGACAGAGGCTGACAAAGGTGACAATACCTTCCCCTTATGAAAATAAAAGGGGGGAGTTTTGAGGTTGGCCTAGGGCTAAGAGGAAATTGAAGCTTACTTTGAACCTTGCATTTCTCAACATGAGAGCAGAAGGTGTTTGGCTGGTCCCCTTTCTTACTCTGAAAGACCCCCAACAAACATTAATCACTAAAAAATTCCTGCTTCTCCTGCCCTGGCTGATAGCACACTGCCACATAGGTCATTTCCCCTTTCTCTCCTATGACATATATATCAATCCCTTTCTTTCAGTAAATGAGTTGTCCACTGACACTGGCTCTGGAGAAGTCAGTTTTGCATCACTCTCACCCTCTGCCCAAGATCCTCTCACTCCCAGACTGCATCTCCCTCCTCGTGGCTGCACCTGTGCACAATGGCTTGGTTGTCCTGGGGAAGGGGCAATTAAATGAGGGACCACAACAGAAGGACAAATTCTGCTGGATTGTGTTTTATATATCTGTAAGAATAAAAGTCTTAGAATCAGAAAATACATTAGATGCTTCCAGGACTTGGAGTTTTCAGTTCAACAGATATAAGATTTCAATTTCAATTACGCAATAAGAATAAGTTACAGAGATCTTTTGTTCAACCCAGTATTTAGCGTTAATGAAGTATCCCCAATCTCCAACTGTGATAGAGTAAATACCATTTTATGTGCTCCCATCATAAAATAAAGAACACACAGCAAAAACAAGAATATATACAAGGTAAAAGATGGCAAGAAAACATTGGGAGGGAATGAATATTTGTATTGCTGTCCTATTTAGGGTTATTATTGCTGTGACAAAACACCATGACCAAAAGCAACTGGGAGAGGAAAAGTTTTATTTGACTTATATATGCTGAATCCTTCATAGTCCACTGAAAGAAGGATTTCAAACTGGGCAAGAACCTGAAAGCAGAGCTGGTACAGAGGCAATGAAGGGTGCCACTTACTGGTCTGCTCATCATTGCTTGCTCAGTCTGCTTTCTTATATAATCTAGGACCAATAACCAGAGGTAACACCATCCAAAAATTCTCTCATCAATCACTAACTAAGAAAATGCCTTACTGTCTTCCCTGCTTATTGTCTGATCTTATGGAGACACTTTGTCAATTGATGTTCTCTTCTTTTAAATGACTTTTGTGCCTGTCAAATTGACATAACACTAGCAAGCACAATTACCTGAATTTGGAGAAGGAATCATAGGCAATTGCTTATACACAAACATCATATTGTATGTAAAAACTCTGTGTGAGTCTTTTGTATAGCAAATGTACTTCAATAATGTCATTTTAAAAATGGTGAGCCAGTCAGTGGTGGCACATGCCTTTAATCCCAGCACTTGGGAGGCAGAGGAGGGCAGATCTCTGTAAGTTCGAAGCTAGCCTGGTATGAGTGAATTCCAGGACAGCCAGAGTTATAACAGAGAAACCCTGTCTCAAATAAAATAAAATAAATGAATTTTAAAACTACTAAGGGACTATGGGGGAATTTCAAGGAAAAGGAGAATATAATGCAGGTAATCTGATGATATAAAAGAGAATAATGCAACAGGGTGGGTTATTTGGGCTAGAATACAGAAAGACAGGGTAGAGAAGGAAGTCTGGGGAAGGATAACTAATATAAATACCTTTGAAAATGTCATATGTAAACCTATTACTGTAGAAGCTTCCCTAAAATATACACATAGACATTCACATATACAACATACACATATGCACCATATACATATAAATAAAAATTAAATGAAGTTACTCTCTAATGGAAAGGGTATGCCTCTCCCAGGCACCATAGGGTATCAAATAAGCGTAGTGCCAGGCACGAGTTATTTCTTCCTCAGTTGTTTGTCAGTGTGATGCCATAGACCATCCAAAAACTACAGGCTACTGCATTGCTCTTGGATACTCACCAGAACTTTAAGATGAGAGCTTGTTGATAAAGACACCACATACTTTCTTCATCAGACTTGGAAAAAATACCCTCAAGCTGATAATCAGCTGGATTATCTTTCATAATACTGGTAGGTTCTTGGCAGGGACAAAAAATAATTACATTATTTCCCCTTCCCTTTTCTCCCTCCAAATCCTCCCATGTACCAATACAAGTTGCCCAGAAAAGCAAGAAAAAGAGACCCTAGAAAGAGTCATGTTTTAATAGGAGCAAAAATACAGTTTTCAGAAAGAACTAATCAGTCCCTGAGTATTTTGTCTCATGACTATAATCCTACCTCTTGGGAGACTGAACCAGGAGGATCACAGAAAGTTTGAGGATGGCATGGGCTACATAGTGAATTCTAAGTTAGCTTTCAGCTAAGAGGAAGAATCTGTATCAAAGAAAAATGAAAACAAAGAAAAGCAATCACAAAATAAAGGAGCAAGCAAGCAAGCAAACATCCATCTCTGAAAAACACTATCATAACAAGGATCCCAATGGATTTAAGACATGAAAGTCTAAGAGCTATCTCAAGGTATGCAAAGTAGAAGCTGTAATGGAGAATTAGAAGTAATAAAAATGGAGATAATAAGAAATGCACATATTTGGTATTTGGAGAGCTGATTCATTTTCTACCAATGCTTGCTGCTAGACCTTGGCAAAGGATGCAGACGATTTGGCTAAGTAGAGAGGCTGAAGGTAGCAACAGGAAGGATGAGTGAGTTGGAGCAAGTTGGTCATGTCCTGACAGAGCCCTAGTGGTTGGTTGAGGTGCAAACATGGGTGTTCAATAGGCAAAGCCACTGGTTATAGATCTGGGCTAAATAGGATTAAAGAGGTTTTGTGGATGGGTTGGGTTAGGAAGAATCAATGGCTAGAACTTCGAAAAGAATGTAAGAAATCAGTCTTGGTGGAGACACTCTATGCAGAACAGGAGGAAGACCTCTGGTTAGTAGTCTTAAATATAATTTATATGAAGCTTTGCCATTTGTAGCATGAATACCAAACTTTTTCTCATCTATGAATGAAATATTTTTGGGAATGAAATATTTTAAGTGAGTGTGAAAATCTGAAAGGAGAACAGTTAACCAAGAAAAAAGACCTTGCTATCTTAAGCAAATTTGCACAAAATTCTGTGCCAACCAATTCATAAAAAAAAAAAAAAAAGTAGTAGAGGATTTAAAAACACAGATTAACATAGATCCATTGATAGCAGGTGGTTTCCTGCAATATAAAGGTCATTAGAAAAAAAGAAAAACATCAGAATTAATTGAGATCATACATGAATTAAACTTAATAGATATCTACAGAAAAATCCACCCAAATACCAAAAAAAATATATATATTCTACTCAGCAGCACATAGAATATTTTTTTAATATAGACCCCATCCTAGAATAGGCACACACACGAAAATTACAAATTAAGTAACATTGAAGCAACTCCTTGTATTATATCTAATTACAATGCAATAAAACTCAATTTGAATAGCAAACAAACACCTCAAAATATGTTTGTCACCTCTAATAATTAGGGAAATGCAAATCAAAATTACTTTGAGATTTCATCTTACCCTAGTCAGAATTGCAAACATCAACAAAACAATCAACAACAAATTCTGAAGGGATTGCAGGGGAAAGGGACCACTCAGTGTTGGTGCGATTTTATTTAGTCAAGTCACTATATGGAGAATTCTCAAAAACCTAAAAATAAATCTACCATATGACCCAGCTATATCTATCATTCCTTGGCATACGCCAAAAGGATTCACCATCCTACTTTTCAGCTTCTTGCTCATCCAGGTTCATTTTCTCTCTACTCACAATAGCTAAGAATCGAAAAAATCCTAAATGTCATGAAAATATGGTCTATAAACACTATGGAATATTCAGCCCTAGAAGAAAAGCCCTGTGTGAGAGCTAGGGTCTATATTCCAGGGATACAATGTCTGTGGCCTCTTTGGTTTCACTGGAATATAGAAAGAATGCTACGAATGTCAGTACATACCTTTAATCACAATAAAGCAATGGTATCAAACATCTTTAATCCTAGTATTCTGAAAGCAGCAGTGATTCACACCTTTAATCTCTAAGAAATACAGAATGTGGAAGCAGACACAGGAAGCAGAATTCAGGAGAAGTCACTGTCACACAGGAAGTGACATCTGAGATTAGTCAAGAGTGAATGACAGGCAAAGTGACAAATCATAGGAAGGGTTAGCAGAGTGAGGACCCGCTCAACTCTCAGAAGAGAAAGGTGGACTCTCAGCTCACAGTTTCAGAGTCTGTTACTGAAGAGGAGGTAGAGTCAGTCAGTTCAGAAGTCAGTTACAGCAGAGTGAGTTACAAAGGCAGTATGACACAGACCAGGGATAAGACATTGAAACAATGAGGCAGTCTGACTGAGAAGCAGAGAGGCTGATTGAGGCAATATGGATTAGTAGGCTGAAGCCTTCCAGTTCTAGGCTTAATAATAGATTTTATGGAGGCTGAAATGCTCCAGGGCTCCAGCACTCCAGGGTTTCAGGACTAAGAACTAGTAATTGAATTAATTAAAGAATGAAAAGACTTTTGCCTTCAATCAACATCTACATCTACATTCAGCTATAATGACAAGTGAAACAAATTTTTCAGATAAATGGATGAAACTAGAAAAATGTATATTGAGTGAAGTAACCCACATCAAAGAAGACAAACATTGTATATTCTTTCTAGTTGGATACTCCGAGGTCTAAATTTTTAGTTGTATCTATATTGTCTGGAGTAATTGGAGAAACCAGGAAAGTAAAATGGAACCATTGCCATAGTAGGAAATAGGGATTCAAAGGAGAAGGGAATAGCATGGTAAAAGCAATCTCATTGGGAAATGGGCAAAAGAGGAGGAGAAAATAGGGGGGAGAAATGAGATAAATACAAAAGAAGGAGGAAAGAGGTAAAAATAATGATAAACATTTCTGAAAAAGTCCTATGGAGCTACACTACTAATTATTTACCAAAAAATTCTCTATAATATATTATATACATGTATATACAAATACATGTATAATTTAAATGAAATTTTCTCATCTGGACTGACAACACCCTCTCCAAGAGCCAAAGACTACTTAATAAAACCCAAATACCAGACATGGAAAGCTCTCTTTCGAGTTGTTGGCCAGAATGTCCAAGAGACTACCCAAACTTTGCCAACTATTGTTACTGCTATTGATTTCCCCTCAGATGTATGAAGGTAAGTCTTCACTGTTGAAGACATTATGTATTTCACATGTAGGACTCAGAAGTCCCTAGGCTAGAATTGATTAAAATGCTTTTTGAGGACTACAACAATGGACTACCATGGTGCAAAACCCCCCAAGGGTTTACACATACCTTGGAGGTAACCAAAAGTTCTCTAATTGGTAAGATGCACTTGAAAAGAGGGAAACCATGACTATACCAGAAACATAGAAAACTTCCCTGGGCTAATGAAGGCATGGATCTTGGAGACAAACCCACAATAACCATGTTATTAAAAGAACACAATCTCTAACTATAGTATAAATATTTGTCTTTATATCCACAACTATGTGCAGTCCTCATGCCTCACCAAGGAAATTTTCTGCGCAACAGGCAGAAACCATTGCATAAAATGTCAATTAAGTAAAATGCAAAACAATAGAGCCCAGTCCCTTTTGCAAACAGCCTATAAAGTCCTTTTTAAACTTTCAAATATGAAATATAGATTCTTAAAAACTACCTGTTTCTTTGTAAGATAGTTAGGTGTCCTTCTATAATACTACACTGTAAGTTTTATGATGCTGTTTTCAAACACATCATCCAATAATTGACAGCAGATCTTTCTACACCCTTATGACAACCAGTTTCTCCAAATGTCTTTAAATGTCCCCTATAAGGGGCAAGGAGTTTAAGTGTTAATTTTATTATTATTCTAGTGGCTCATGGCAGAAGACAGTTTATTCTTTACTAATTCAATCCCTAGTCCTAGAGGCTTTCAGCCTCTGTACAATCTTAAGTATAGACCTAGAAGGCTTCAGTCTCCATACAATCTAATATGATAACCTAAACCTAGAATGTTTCAGCCTCCAAGACTTACTTCTGACTGAGCTCACTCTGACTAGCTGTCTTCTAAACTACCTCTTTTTACTCTGAGCTTGTTCTGGACTGTTGTTTCTTCTTGTTCTAAACTGGCTCTGCTCTTCCAAGCTTCTCCTGTCCATGAGCTGATTGCACTCAAACTGACTGAATGAACTAACTCTCTGCTTCTCTCTCTGAACTTTGCTTTTTGTCTGCTTCTGGTCTGTGTCTGTTTCCCATCTGCTTCCACCTTGCTTCTTTCTCTGAGCTCAGCCTCCACATTCAGATTCTACTCTCTACTTATTCTCTCTGAGCTCTCTGAGGTCTGCTTTTATATCCTGAGAATTGGGATTAAAGGCATGTGCAAAATTAAAGGCATGGACTACATTACTTTAACCACAGAAATCCCTTTCATCCAGCACCAACACAGAAAAAAAGATTAGTCTGGCTACCATTCTTTCTGCATTCCATCCAGATCACACAGGCCTCTCTGAATGTGATCCCTTCATACAAGCCCTTAGATGTGATTCCCTTCCTAGCTATCATATAAACCTTCAATGTGATACTTTGCTAGAAAAGTCATGATACTGGATTAAGGATTAAATGTTCCTCTACAAAAGAGTGAATCCAATGTTCTGAATATTGGGTATGGTGCAGACCAGACTAAAGACAAAGTTATCCTTCCAAATGACTAACAATTAACTTAAGCTCCATTTTTACTAGTGACCAGTTTCAACACAATACAATAATATTTAATCCTGTTTGTGGTCAACTGATACATTTTTGCTTGACTCTTCAGTAAAACCATTTTCATTAGCTGTAACAATATCTCCCAATACTACTTTGTCTAGAGAGGTTTTATTTTTTTTACATTATTCAACAATGTCTATGTGCATGTAAAATTTAAAGCATGACACAAGGAAATTCTGAGCAATTTTATTTAGTTTTGGCATGAGAATATTTATGCAAAAAAAATGCTAGCTAATTAATTTTATTAAACAGAATGAAAGGCATTTTTATTAAAAAATATAGGACAAATATATCAAATTTTATCAACTTACCAAATAAATTTATTTCAATGAGAATCACTCAGAATGACCATACCCTAACTTCAGTGTTTCTATAACTTATGAGCACCACAGGAAGCAGTTAATATGTTTATATGTACTGTTTACAGTGAAGAATTTAACATTTGACCTCAAATCATACTGACTTAAACATGCTTCATATAACTTAAAAGCCTAAGTAAAAATGTGTATCATTATAAATGAGAAAATTCAATGTTTACAATATAAGTTAATGTCTACAAGAGACCTCTGCTCTCTAAAGACAAACAACCATTATACCTGTGGATTTATCCATCCCTGATTGGATAAATGATAAATTTCAACAGTTCAGTGAGAAGAACACCTTTGTGTGTCCTTGGGCATGATGAGGAAAAGGCATTGTAAAGGCATTTGTCCAGCCTTGCCCTCTCAGAGCACGTTCTCTCTGCCTGATGCTGCTGAGCTGGGAGAAGAAGCTTATATCCAGCTTTGTGTTGCTACCAGGCATGAAAAGACATATCAGAATGCTCCAATAATAAAGAATGAATAAAAATTTAAAAAGCATGTTAGATTAGAAAATAGATACTAAAGCTGCTATTTACAACATGATTTAGGCTAATTTAAAATCATCATTTATGGGCCTAGGGAAATGGCTCAATGCTGTAAAAGCATGGGGACCTGCATTCAGAGCCCCAGAACACATGTAAAAGCCCATGATAGTTGTATATGCTTGCTCCCTAATGTAGAGGGGCAGTGGCACAGAGACATGTAGATCTTGGAGGCTTGCTTTCCTGCTAGTTTAGTCTAAACAGTGAGTTCAACATTTAGTGAGGGGGCTTGTCTCAAAAACATAAGATGGAGAAGCCAGTGAGGAAGCTATCAGGTATTGACCTTATGCCTCTACTCATGTAGACACAGGTTAGCACACAGTACTGACATAAAAACATAAATACATACACACATATGCACCGCATCTGCATCTACCTAAACACACACAATTATAACACAGAAAAGCTCATGCTATAATTAAAAAAGAGTTAAAATTCTAATGGTGCTTAAGCACCTCATATGTTCTATAAAATGTATTTTAATCTTCTGATATTTATGCCAATAAATATATATGCCAATAAATGAGTGCCAATGCTCAAGAATATAGAATGAAATTATGGAACATATCATTTATACCTTAAAATGGTTTTCTATTAAACAGCATGATTGAGACAGGTTTCTTACAAATAAATGAATTTAAACTACTATGATTTTATGATTTCAGTATGGGAGAGACGATCCTTCATATATTACCTGAAACCAAGGTGATACACTAATGAGACACATGAATATATTTTCATTTTCTTCTCAAATCACACATATTTAAAAATTGAGTCCATTGAGTAACCCTATTGATATTTCTCCAAAATTAAAATCTTATTACTCGAATTGAGAATTTCTTCTAATCATTTTTACCATGCAAAATTTTTATTGTTCTCTGCTGGTTTCTTCATTGTTTCTTTCTTGAAAGCTGATACCTGCTAGGGAAAACAGAGGTGAGTGGGTGTTAGCACAGAGCCTGAAGATTATTTTCTTAGTATGTCCAAGCCCTGTACTTATATTTTAAGTAAAACTGTTCATCTGTTTTATTACAATCTTGTGTGTTAAAAAAAACACACAGGAGAAAAGTCCATGAAGGCTGTAAAAAAGGCTAGAATTTCGAGTTCTGGATGAGATACTTTTATGGGATCCTGTACAATCCTACAACTACCAGAAGCTCAGAGTTCCAAACAGGGTAGTAAGTTCAGATAAGATGCACAAATGAATAATTAATTTTTAAGCAAGTTCAGCTTATATTACTATTGCAATAATCATAGTAATTACCACCAGGGTAAGGTACTTTGGGAGTTTTTTTTTTTTTTAATTCTCTTCTCACTTTCTTACCTTTTAAAATCCTTATAAACAAATGGAATTGTGGTAACAGATTACACATATATTTTTTATTTCTTCATCTTTTGTTCATGCTAACAGAAAGGGTTTAAATCCCAGAAGGTTGTGAGCAGCCAATGAGGTATACTCTTAAAGAAGATGCATAGCAGTAGTGGACAGTTTCCTTTATGATGCTTAATTGCAGTTCAATATAAAAAGAATACATTAAGTCAAAGCTCTAATTGCTATGACTTTATTTTCCTCTTTCACCAGTACTGCAGTATTAAAGTAACTATGTGTTATTAAGCACATTACAAGGAAACAATTTACTTTTATCTAGTGATCTTCAGATGGTTGTAGATTATGTACCTATATTTCTGTGTGTATCTATAAGAGAGGGAGGGAAGAAGGGAGAAGAGAGTGAGGAGGGGAGAGAGAGAGAGAGGGAGGGAGAGGGAGAGGAGATTTTTAATATGATTTGTAAAGTATTTTTGTAAAGACCCCGTGTTTTGACAATCCAAGAAAGTAATTTACCATGTGCTTTATGAGGAGAAGACAGATGAGTAGTCCTCAGTGTTGGCATAAATGAAGCTGTCAAAACAAAGAATGCATCCAGAGGAAAGACTGCCTTCAAGAAGCTGGACAAAAGATGGAGATAAAGTAATGAGGTGTGACTGACATTTCACACTGAGATCCATCATGCTGTCAGTTCAACAATCAAAAGATGAGTTTCTTGGGTATATGTCGACAGTTGTACAATCACTAGAGGTTCACCTCTATTTTTTAGCTTCAAGGAAACAAGAAGAATATGTAGATTCTTCTATGTGACCTCACCTTTATTTTTTTACTTTTACTAAGCCTAGCATCTGTAGACAAAGCATCTCTAATTTATGAATTTAGTTTGAAATTTGAGTGGTCAAAAATAATGGGTTTCTGACAATTTATTGAATATTACAACTTAAATTTATGCATAAACAAAAACACTTTTTATTTCATAATACAATGTATTTCTATAGCAGAACCAACATTTATGAAAATGAAAAGAGAGAGAATCCAGTATGGTAGTACATACCTGTAACAGCAGCATTCAGAGGCAATGGCAAGCAGATTTGCAGTTGAAGGCCAGCCTGGGGTACATGTTAAGGTTTATTTTAAAAATACACCTAAAATAGTTTGAAGGTGACTCATATAGTAACTAAGAATTTTATCAAGGATCCCAAAGTTAAAGTCAACGTTGCCTTAAATGAGTTTTTCTATAAAATCTGAAGTAAGAATTAATATTCTCTAATGAATGATAATAATATAAGTAATATATCATTTAAAGAAAAAAATCACTTAATAATTTTGAAGGGACCAAATCATCTTTTTTTTCACTTATTGCATATTAATCTTAAAATGATTTCAACCCAACTTTAAAGTATAACCTAAATTCAACCCAATACTAAGCACACAGAAATATTTTCTCTTTGATGGATTAGTATGCTCACAGTTGACTTTCTATAGGAAAGTGTAGACTTTTCTCTTAGTTATCAAACAAAGGTGGGGAATTGGTGTAATTATTGTTTAATGATTCTACAGTATTATAGGCAAGGAGATGTATATAACACTTTAGTCAGTACCGAGAAAAATAATTATCTATTCCATTAAAAGATTCCTTCCTAAAAGCTTTGAATTTTATTTTTTGATGCTGCTTTGGTGTTAATATCAAGTTAAAAGAAAAACTGTCATTTCTTTGCATCTTCATTTATTTTGTATGTTTGTGTGTGTGTGTTTGTGCTTATCTTTATTATGCATGTGTACGTGTGTGTTCTTGCATGTAATTGTGTCTATGCCATGGAATGCCTATGGATGTTAGCAAAAACCTGTTGTTTCTCTCCTTCCACCCTACGGTCCCAGGGATCTCACTCAGATTGGCGATCTTGGGAACAAGCACCCTTTCCTGATGAGCCAGTTCACTGACTCTAAATTAAAACAAACAAACAAAAAAAATTCAACTTGATTGAGTTTTTACCAGGTACTATCATTGTACTACCCTGAAATAATGATCAAAAAAAGTGAAATATATATATATCCTGTTCAGTCTGTGTAATGTTATTATAGTGCTGACCATTTAGTACTAGATAACCAATTGTTATGTTCATCCTTGGAGAGGATTATTTGACCACTATTATAGGGGTTCAACAAACCAATTGTGAATATTCTGGGTGCATTATCTTTTTCATTTTATATCTTATTTCCAAACACATGCAGTATCAATTCTTCTGCACTTCACTAAGGCAGTGCCAAGAGCACCAAAAGAGAGAATAAGGATACAATTTTTTTTTTTTTTTAGATTTCTATGCTGTATGTGTTTAAAACAATGTGTGATCCATCATTAAATTTTTCACACATCTATGATCTTGAACATAGTAATTAATACTTCCCTTTTGAAATCCCAATTATATGACCATTTAATCTTGAACTCTATACTATAACACAAAATACAGAATTTTAGAAATTCTACTTTCAAAGATGCTCGAGTACATTTTCATTTAACTGAATATCTGATGCTGTGGTCTAGTAATAACACTATAGTATAATGTTAGTTCAATATATGTGTACTTCTTTTTCCAAACTATCTTTCTATGAATCATCTATATCACTATATATTATTGAGGATTTACCCTAAGTTGGTTAATCTGTATAGTGAAAACACTGTGAACACTGATCATGTATACCCAAATAAGCAACATATCACCATTTTTCTTACCTAAATCATCCAATATAGACAGTGTAAAAGTTGTGCAATATATGTTCTCCCTCAACTCAAACATCAGGGCATCAACTGGAAAATTCATCGCAATAGTTTTTATGAACGATACTTTCCGATTATTAAGTATGATGATACTTTCAGACTATTCTGATTATGGATCCCTCACAAAATTTTCCATAATTCTTTCTGAAGGAGGCACCCTACTTATATATAAAGACAGAAGGTTCTCAGCTTGGTGATCACATACATTTAATTATAACCATTTTTTATAACTGGTTTTCTATTTTATTTCTGATTGTTAAGATTAGGAAAATATTTTAATTATGTTATTTAAGTGATCAAGAAATAAAATATAAAAAACAAAACCTAATGTATTTTTCTACCACATCTGTCTAAGGCCTTCCAAAAGAAAAACGTCAAAAGATATGCATACAACACAATCACAATTTGACTCACTCTCAGCTCTTACCCTCTATTCACCACAGACTCTCATTTTATTGTTCATTTTTCCCTGGTATTCTATGACAATGTTTATCACTTTCACTACTATCATTCAGGATAGCCTTGTGATTCACTTTCATCATTTAATTATTGTTATCTGACTATAAAGTAGTGTGTATCGCATGTCCATTCACTTAAAAGTAGCCAACTGCCTCAAAAAAATGCATCCCATTCCATTTACAATTGTATCCTTTCATATTTCTATATTTTATCATGATTTGTTTTACCCTCACATGAAAATGCCTTTTGTTATATTTTGCTACCTAAGTGAGGGATATTTTTCATAGAGAACTAATAAGGTCAAGTTAGAGGGTAAATCAGTCACAAATTAATATTGTTGCCTTCAGTCAAATGTTCTGGGTTTGCTGTGTTAGAAGTAAGGAGCCTCATGTGAGCTCTGAGGTAATACCTTCGTTTATTAACATCTTTTCAGAACCAATGAATTCTCCCTCTTCGTCATCTCTTGACATCAGTGTTTCAACTTCAACAAATCACAGTTTCAGGGATGTGTAGTCAGCCTCTAACACATCCTCAAATGCTTTATTCTTCAATGACACGTTTCTCTTAACTCACCGACCGGTTACTTCTCATCACGTAGGAAGCGAAACTCATGTTTTCTTGTAATTACCTAAAAAGCCACGTGCTGCTTTACTTCTTGAGATTTTAAAGCACTGCTCCAAGATGTGCCTTCTTTATTTTTTATAGATGCCACAAGACCTGGGTCTTTCATTCTCTTGTCTCTATCTCCAGGTTAGTACATACAGAATAAGCAAAATATGTATTTTCTTTTTTTCTGTTTTTTTTAAAAATTTAATTTTATTAATTTATGTTTTTGGATTTTTTGAGACAGTATTTCTCTATTATAACTCTGGCTGTCCAGGAGCTCACTCTGTAGACCATGGCTGGTCTTGAACTTATAGGGTTCATGACCAGCATATGCCTCCAAAGTGGTGAGATTAAAAGCTTGCCCCTCCCCCCTCACACAACTCGTGTCTCAAAATATTATTTTCAACAATGAAATAGTAAGAGAAGATCAAGCCTCTATTATCTTCAAAGCCTGCTAGAAGAAAAATATTAGTGTGCTTGTTTATTTCTTTGATAGAAACTTGGAAAATCTGGTTGAATACAATGTGTTAAGCTCATGGGTAAGTGGAAATGCACTGGGTCAGATTTTCAAAAAGTAATAGTTATGAACTGTGTGATAATATAACTTTAACGTGCAACCATTATGGCCATAATATCAATGTTGTAAAAATTTCCCAAGTGTTAAAAAGTAACTATCTAAGGATTTTTTTTTTTCCAACTATCTTCTCGTAGGTGATAATAGAGTAAGCTACTTGATAGCATTTGCAAAAAAAAAAAAACTCATTTAGGGAAGGAATGCTAATATGAGAAAAGATGACATCATGCCAGAAGATGAGATGAACCTGAGAGCTATCATGAAATGAATTAGCTAGTTCTAATGCAAGAGACTGAGGAGGGAGAGAAAAAATAACCCAAAATGTAAAAAGTTAATCCTAGAGCAACAGCCCAAAAGACTATTAGTTATATGAGCAGAATGCAGAAAAAATTCAAAATACTATATGCAAGATAATGAGTTTGATTTATACTTATTGACTTAAGGGGAAGTAATAAATGTAAATTTTCAATTAATAACAAAATATTTGGTGGATGTTGGGTTAGAGACATACATAGATTTCATTGGCGGAATTCTAGCAATTTATCTCTATACCTTTATATATCTATTCCTGTTCCCTTCTTGTTTGCTAATTTAGATATCATGGCAAAAAATTTGAAGTTGGAATTCTTTGCCAATCATTTGATTTTGAGAGATAAATACTTAGTTAGATCAATGTAATTGCATGAGTCACCAGCATCAGAATGGAAGGTTAAAGAGTCAGAGAGATGCAAATGCAAAGAGCAGCTGAGGCTTGTGATAAAGGAGGGTGTTAAGAAGATTTAAAGCATTAAAATTATGCAATCCACCTTTCTGGTTTTAAATCTGGAAGCCACATCTGAAGGAATAGGACAGATGTTTAACAATGTTTAAACAATGTTTAACAATGACCAACAGCCAGCAAGAAAGTATGTAGCTTGGTGTTCTAGCAGCACAGAACTGAATTCTGACAACCAAATGAACACAGAAAGCAAGCAATTCACTTCAGAACTGCGTGGAAGATACACAGCAATGGTGAACTGAAGATCAGCAAAAATGCAGAGCCTCCAGAGTTCTGACCTACAGAGCGCTGAGATGACAAATGTATGCTTTTCTATATCTCTAAATCTATAGTAATTTATTAAGGCAGAAACAGGAAACTAAAAGGCTTGCTAACCTAAAAGTTTTTCAACAAAATGGTTCAACAAAGTTCAAGAGGAATGTAACTGAATCACTCAGAAAGACAGAAGGCACAACTTAAAATTAAGCTTCAAAAATCCTAAACTCAGAAAGAAATAAAGTAGAGTCAAGGAAACCAGGCAGAGCCAAGTGGAAGCTACAGAATGGCTGGATAGACTGTGATCAAAAAGACATTTTACAGTTACAGGAATTCTTCCAGGTCTTGCAAATAAAATCACTTACTAACAGGATAAAATAATAAAAAAGTTCACTGTCAAAGAAAAGTTAAGCAGAATAAAAATGAAGAAAAGGTCACAACTTGATGAAATGATTGGATTTAGAAATTAAGTCTAAGGAGTAAGAAGAGTAATGAGGTTTTAACAACTATTGCATGCTTGCTTTAGAAATTTGCATGAGAAGATATCTATCAATGGATGACTGAATAATGAAAACATGACACATATGCGTAGTGAAATGTTATTCAGTCATAAAAGAAAAAGGAAGCTTTGAAAATTTCAGAACAGTGAATGGATCTGGAAATTAGTGTATGAAATCAGATAACTCACATTCAAAAAGACAGATGCATGTTCTGTGTCATATGTGAGCCCTAGGTTTTAATTTTTATTGATAGGAGCATGTGTAAAGAACATGAAACTAGAAAGGGGGCCACAAGAAGGGGTAAATACTATTTGAGAAAGCAGATTGGGTAATACAACACGTATTCCATAGAAGCAGAAAGGGAACTACTGGAGTAGAAGGGTACCAAGGGACAGGGGAATGGGAAGAAAGGGGAAGAGGATCAAAAACAACAACTTATGTAAGGAACCTATTATTTTGCTGTTAATAAAAATAAACAGCCATGTAGTGGTGATGCACACCTTTAATACCAGCACTTGGGAGGCAGAGGTAGGCAGATCTCTGTGAGTTCAAGGCCAGCCTGGCTACGAGTGAGTTTCAGGACAGCCAGAGTTACAACAGAGAAACTCTGTCTCAAAAAACCAAAAAATAAATAAAACCCAAAAACAAACAAACAGCAACAATAACAACAAAAACGCAACAATAATAACAATTTAGATGGGATTTTTTTCAAAAAATAATGTTTGTAAAACAAAGGCATATATAATAAAGACAATTGTAGCACAGATTACCAACTTTAGCAAGTAAAGGCCAACATTAACTGTGAAATACACTGCTGAGTAGTAGTAGATAAGGAGTGTATTGTATCACCACTATCCTGTTCTTGCTTTCTGGGAATTATGCAGGGAAAGGACATAGTCATTTGCTGTTACAAGATTTCCAGCAAACCATTATTCTTTGCACACTGTAGCTGCACTACAAATCTTCAGCAAAGGATTTATAACACAGTGTCCACTCAGTGAGGAACTATCATTGTGGGAAATCATGGAAGCAGCCAGCAGAAGGAGAAAACTGAGAGATCACATCTCAATGGCGAATGAGAAGTGGAGATAACAAACTGAAAGTGACACCAGGCATTAAACTCTCATGTAATGTGCTCCCCAATAATGTGCTTCCTCCAGAGACACTGCAGCTCCTAAAGGTTCCGTGAGCTTCCCATACAGCACCACCAACTAGATAACATACTTTTATATACATCAGCTTATGGAGGACATTTCTCATTCAAACCACCACAGTGGTGAAGTGAAACTTCAACAATATAAAACAAAAATATAATAAGGGCAAATATGAATACTAACCATTGTATGTTGAGAAATTCCAAACAACGCTAGACTGTATTACTACATAGCTACTGGATTAACTGGTCACTTAATTAGGGGCAGTACCAAGAGAAAGGAAGATTAATTAAAAAGAAACAATGAAGTTTAAATTAGAATCCCAATCTAGAGAGCAGATGTCTATCATCCAGTGAATGAATAATGAAAATGTGTTATATTTACACAATGTGCTGTCAAGTTTTTCAGAAAAACATTAAAAGTTATCATTATTGCTCCTGATTACTCTAAAAATCCTTGTTAAAGGATCTTATTGCTAAAGAATACACCAAGTTGAGTAAGAATAAGGAGAAATGAAGCTGTAGAGGAAATTTTAATCTTTTAATTCATCAGCATGGCTGCTCTATGAGAGGATCACATTGAAAGGCCTGTGTGATAGCTAGGAAGGGATCAAATCCAACGGCCTGTATGAAGGAACCACATTCAGAGACCTGTGTGATCCAGATGGAATGCACAAAGAATGTTAGTCAAACTAATCCTGTCCACAGTGCTGGTACTGGGTGAGAGGGATTTCTGTGGCTAAAGCAACGTAGTACATGCCTTTATTCCCAACTCAGAGGGAAGTGGCAGCAAGCAAAGAGTAGAAGCAGAGTGTGAAAGCAGAGAAAGGAGAGAGAGAGAGAGAGAGAGAGAGAGAGAGAGAAAGAGCTCAGAGAGGAGAGAGAAGCAGAGAGAGAGAAGAAGCAAACCAGAGTTCACAGGGAAGCAAGGTAGAAGCAGATAGGTATTGTCTTCCAACAAGAGGCAGATCTCAGAGGAAGAAGTGGAGAGTTAGTTCAGTCAGGCAGTCTGAGTGCAGTCAGCTAACAGATCACTCAGAAATAGAAGCCGAGAAGCGCAGAGCTAGTCAAGAATAAGAAGAGAGATAGCAGAGAGTCAGAAGCCGACAGTTTCTGATTTACAGTTCAGAGTTCACAACACAGCTCAGAGTAAAAAGAGGTAGTTCAAAAGATAGCTAGTAAAAGTGAGCTCAGTCAGCAGTAAGTCTCAGAGGCTAAATCATTTTAGGTTTGCAGTTTAGATTGTACAGAGGCTAAAGCCTGCTAGGCCTAGGTTTAAGATTAGATTGTACGAAGGCTGAACCCTCTTGCACCTGTGATTGAATGAGCAAAACAAACTGTCTTCTGCCATGAACTTATGAGAATAATAATAAATAAATCAACATTTACAGGAAGCACTATCCCTACTGGTTTGCTTTATGGTGCTGAAGAGGAAAAAAATTATTCAACGATCATATCTATTTATGAGACTTGTAAACTACAATGATAATATGTCTAGGAAGATTTGTCCAATGGTGCAATAGTGACAGAAACTTGAATGGCATAACCAATCACTTTCTGATTGGATTGAAGTCCCACTGTACAAGATGTAACCCACAGTGACACCATTATAAGTCTAAGAATCTAGCTGAACAGGTCATATGTCCTAGAGGAGAACCTACTACTATTATTTTGCTAACTAAATATAGTATTAAACTGACTTATGATTGCTCATTAAAGCATAAATCAATGCATCTCTCAACCCTCATCTGTGAAGCTTCTATTTTCAGTAGATAGTATTTAAGAAAAGATCCAAATTAGTCCAACTGTTACAGAGAATAAGAGACTGCAGAATGTTCAACCCTAAATATATATAATATATATATATATATATAATATATATATATATATCACATCACTTCCTCTCAAAACTCAGTGAGCATTGAGGAAGTCTGTCAGAAGACGTGTAAGAAGCCAAAATATTGAATGGCTATGAGGAAACAGTGTCTTACGGACACAGCAGAACAGCTGCATATGTAAACACTCAGAACTTATAAAAGCATGCACAAGACCTGTGCAAGCTCAAGTCAGAACAAATCCCATCACAGAGAGAAGCCCAAGATCCAGCACAAAGACACAGATCCAAAGCTGCAAAAATTGGATGTTATCGGTTTGAAAACGAAAGGACACAAAGTTGGGGGAGTATGGGAGGAGAATGGATCTGATAGGAATTGAGGTGGAAAGAGTGAACATGATCAAAACCCATTGTTTGAAATTCTCAAGTAATAAGAAGAAAAATAAAGAATAGAGGCCAAGAGCAATTTAATAACCTTTAAAGACAGTGATAATAATGGATAAATCAAGCATTCTATATCTAAAATGATCATTTAAGTGTCTAGATAATTCTGTTTCAAAGATTCAAAGGTAAAGTTAACCATTCTGAATCTTTTGTTGCTAGATATAAAGACTTTATTTCAATGAGAGGCAATTGAAACAAATATTACCTGAAAGAAATAAGTTGAAATCAAATAAATATTAAGTATGATTAATTTTGATGACAAAAACCTCTTTAACTCATCTAAACTTGTGTCTGGAGAAATGGCTCAGTGGTGAAGAGCACTAGCTGCTCTTCCAGATGGCCAGGATTTGATTCCCAGCACCCACACAGCAGTTCACAACCATCTGCAACTTTAGTTCCAGAGGATTCAATGATCTCTTCTGATATCCATGGACGCAAAGGACACAAGGGATGGACAGACATACACACAGGGAAAAAAATCTATACATATAAAACAGGAACAACAAAATCTAATCATTATAAACTAGAGTTTGGATACCAGAACTTAAGTATTCTACTGTAAGACATGAAAATGCTCATTCTGAGGCACTGTCATATCAAAGAACTATGTTACAATTAAAATGAGTAATAAAGCATAAATAAATTATTAATCTATAAAACACATGGTATTAATCATAAAAAACTACTTAAAATTAGCAGAGAAAATATTGAGGAGCAATATTTTGGCATGTGTGTAGTGAGAAATGGGGGGTTCTGCTCATTTAAATTACTGTTGAGCTATTTTAATGTTTTGGGGTATTTTGGTTTGGGTCAAATACGACCCTCCAGAGAAATTTACAAATGAAAAATCAAAACCACCGAGTCAATCAAACACATGGTTTTTCAGGTAACCTATGCTAAATCAGGCTCATTATAATGCTGAAACATTTGCCCAGAGATTTTCATAAAATATGATTAAAATGGGTGATATGTGACCTAGAAATGAGCATGTTCAAGCATACCCCTGCCCTGCACCTATTTCCTGATTATATTTAAGTTCCTGCAATAATCAAAGGCCCTCAAGTTTTTCATTGTTTGCAGAAAAAAAAACATGTTTTGAGAATTACCTTCTCCCAGCTCCTTGCTTGTTGTAATGGTCCAACATTCACTCCTTAATCTCCAAATTGTCCTTACTGGCTTTGTTGCACTGAGTGACGATCCCATTTCCATCACTCACAGTATAATTGAGGAAATACAAAGCAAAAACAGTAGGAGGGCATTTATAATCAAACACAGTAGGAAAGCAATAATAAATCTAAGCACACCAGCAAACATAATAAGAAACATCAGTTAAATTCTTGTAGTTCTTTGCCTACTGTATGCCTACAGCTGGGGCAGCTCAGCAAGAGAGAAGGAGGCATTTTCCGTAATCGTGAACCCTGCCAGAGCTCAGTAGAGAGAATTGCCTTCATGGCTAGTGCCATAGTGCCAGTGGAACCCTGAGCATCTGAGCTCAGGTATTTTATTGATTCAGAACTCCTCAGGTCCAATGATCTGGAATTCATTCACAATCATGTGAGCTCCTCCAAAGGACTTGGATCACTTCTTTGGCTCTGACCTCTAAAGCATCTCAAAAACTGCTGGGGTCCCTTGCTGCAATTGGGCTGCACTTTCACCAGTAGCCTCTCTGAGAATCTCTTCATGGTGCCAAGCCTCAACTTCTTTGACTCCTTCATCTGTGCCTTCAACTACTACTGATGCTGTACTTCCATTAATATCCTCTCCTGGGTTCTCTTAATGGTACCAAAGCTCAGCTGTTCTCCATTGCCCTTTCATGCCTTCAAAACCAGCACAAACTGGCTAACTTTTACAATACGAAGTTCAGCTACCAGCATGAGATAAAACCTAACCCAATTCTGGAAGATAGTTTCTGTGTGTTGACCCTGAAGAAATACATTCCAGATTTTATGATAGAGTCTGGTTTGTTGGAAAAATAACTAGTCCTTGTCTGCAGGAAGAGTTCCCTCATGGAGTGGAGTTATCCCTTGTAGACAAGTTTTCAGAAAAAAAGAAAACTGTTCAGTTTAGCTCAGCAGCTTTTTGGCTCTAAGCCATGGCTTCCACAACAGCAGGGCTTCCTGGGCCTTTGGGAAGAATCTCTGGCTGAAACATTCTAGCGTTTTGACATTCTTTTTCACCATACTATGGGTAAACATTCACCTTTCTTCATAGATCTCAAACACAAGACCCACTTGGGCTCCTAAAACACAAAAAGCCATCAACAAACTCTGTTTATACAACAATATTCTCTGGTTTCCATTACCTGTGCCCTGGCTTTCAGTAGCAGCAGGAGAAAGAGTCAGCTAGCTCCATGACAAGGAAAAGCTGTGGGAACCTTACTTCTTTCCTGCTTCCAGCAGAATTATTTGTTTCTACCATTAAAATGTCTTTCTCAAAGGCCTCTGTTCTGTGGCTCTTACTTTTTAACCCTCTTTCTCACTTAACTTTGACAACTTTCTCTTCATAGAGACTTATTTCATTCCTCAGTCTCCTCTTCCTCCAGGAGACTTAAACTCATTTTATATATTTTTGCTTATATATAATCTCTGTACTCTCTGAGCTGCCCTGAGCATACTTTACCAGACTCTCTGAGGTCTAGAGTTTATTTCTCTTCTTCCTTGTCTCCATGTTTGATTACCTGACATGATCTCCTGCCCCATGATGAAGTGGCCATTTGTAGTTTCAAGCTGTTGATGTGGCAGCTCACCAAACAAGGAGACAGACATATTTCATAACTGTAAACCCTCCCAGACCTCAGCAGAGGGAACAACCATCATGGCCAGTGCCATACTCACAGTGGAACCCAGAGCATCTGAGCTAAGATGTTTTTATTGATTCAGAACTCCTCAGGTGCAGATCATAAGCAATCAAACATCTTCCACAAAAATCCAACACCTGCAGACAACACAAAATGTCAAGACCTATGCATCCCTTTTTCCAACAGTACACAAAACCAATTATTTTAAACACAACTAAAAACAAACTTCCACAACATATTCTTACTCAAAATATACATTCCCCTGTCTTTCATAGCATTCTTAGTATGATTATTATTTTTTTTTGGAATCACACAAATGATTAAATTATTAAGTTGAACTTAAATGTGTCAGTGGTCAAACCTACTATCTTATTCTACTAGTAGTTTTTAGAAAAAAAAATACTGAGAAAAAGCAGAGAGACTCCTGGCACGTGCTCAGGTCCTTTCTTTTTATATTCACTCTTGATCAAAAATAGACATCAGCCATCTTTATATTATAGGTTCTGCCTGTAAGCCAAGATAGGTGTTCTGACTCAATCAGTTTTGCATTTCAGATGGATAAAGGTAATAAGATATGGAAGAATGCTTCTTTATCCTACAGGCATAGTTCCTGAAAGATGTAGGTACCTTTGCCTTTTCGTGATCAAGGAAATCACAAATTTAGAGCAGGAAAACTGAATTACCTATCTAATGATTCAGTCACACATAGATCTTGTGTGGGAAGATGAATTGCTAAAGTTGAGAATATTGATAGGGAAAAATAAATGTGCTTCGTGAGTCATGTTCTCTTGGTGTCCTGGGTCTCTCTGGTCCTGGCATTCCCTTCTCCCTCTTTTCCATGGAGTTCTGCAAGTTCTACCCACAAGATTGGCCATGGGCCTACGACTCTGCTCCCTACAGCTGACAAAGGAAGCTTCTGATGACGATTGTGCTAGGCACCATCTGTGAGCACAGCAGAATATCATTAAGAATATTCTCAGTGCTATCCAGGCTCCAGTACCTGGCCAGCCCTGCAGTGTTGGGAAAGGGCTCCCTTCCTTTGGGAAGGTTTCTGCTTTTTATTGCTCCAACAGATCCTGCAGGCAGGATAAGTTACAGGTCGAAGATTTTGTGGCTTGGCTGGTGTTCCAGTTTCACCACTGGAAGCCTTGCCTGGTTGTAGAAGATGACCTGTTTAGGTGTCCGAGAACAGAGACTGAAGCAGCAAACACAGACCCTGCATGGGTCTGTGTTAGGTTCCCTACACATATCCTATAGTTGTGTGGTTTGGTATTATTGTAGAACTCCTACATGTTGGAGTATTGGGTATGGGGTTATCAAACAATTTTACCTGCCCTTGGGAACTTTTTCTTCCTGCTGGGCTGCCTAGTCCAGCCTTGATGTAAGGGTTTCTACTGGCCTCTTTCTGTCTTGTTATACCCTGTGTGATTAACAACTTTAGGAGCCCGGTTCTTTTCTGAGGAGAAGTTGGGCTGGGGAGTTAGATCATAGATCAGGGAGAGAAGGGAGGAATTTTGGGGTCACTTTCTAGTCTGCATAACCAGTTTATCAGAAAATTCACTTAAAGCATTTTGAACTGAACTTTAAAACACTTATAAAGCACCACATAAAACACTAATAAAAACCCTTACTAAATTTTCAAACTAAATGTAAGTATGGATATGTTGTTTATTTATTTTTTGTTTGTGTATATGGGGTGTGTGTGTGTATGTGTGTGTGTGTGTGTGTGTGTGTGTGTGTCTGAAAAACACATCAATGTCTATTGCTGTATTCTTCATACCCAACATCATAAAAGTAGGTAGTATACATCTCTGCCTTACTTGGCATTCTGCCCATCGGGTTTTTCACATTGTTGAACAAACTATCCAACCAAAAGTTTAAAAACTAGGTTTTTTTAAATAATAAAGTTCATAGAGTGGTATGTTGACATGAATTACAGGTAATCTGGTCCTTTAATAAGCAGGTTACCCACAGCAGAAGAAAGTGGGATAGGAGACCCAACAATAACCTATAGAACAAAGGAAATGTCTTATATTTGTAGCATTTTAGAGTTGGGCGGGGTGTCTCTGGGCTTAAAGAAGAGGGGTCTCAGGGATTAGCTGTATGGAAAAGGTATTAGAAAGGATATAAGGTGTGAGTGATCCCGCTACAGGGCCGCCTCTGTGATCTAACACAATTTACACTGTACAAATTGTATTTTCTTTTCTTAAGTAAATCACCAAAGTGGATATCACTTATTATTTATTGGCCATAAATGATCACAATCTTCCCATTTAGGAACATACACTCATGTAATTAAGTTTTATAGCTTGAATGGGTTTTCTTTAATTTATATGAATTTTATTTTTATTTTAAATGTGGTGATACATAGTTTTTTTTTTCATATCATTTCATATTTAGTAAATTAGTTTCATGGTCTGTTTCCAGCAGCAACATAGCTTCTTGTAGGATTCACTTAAACAAATGAAATTGAGTAATTTAAAGAAATACATGAAGCATTCATGATGGGTAAATATGGAGAAGTGTGAATTTATCAAGTAAATTGCTGATACTGGCATCTCACAAAGAAGGAAGTATTCCTTATGCTTCTGAACCAATTTATCATGCTTAGAACTTGTAACAATTTTTGGAACACTAGTAACTTGTAACCTGTAACATTTTTGATGAGAACTACAATTTTATAAGTTTGAATTGAAATTTTTGAAGTATGCTTCCCAGCGTTCCATATTAGAAGCAAAAATATGCATTGTTAGCCAATTTATTGTGAAGGTAACTGTAAAGAAAAAATAAACCTACTATAGATTGAAAGTCATACATTCCATGCAGAGCATGCACACTGAGTACCGCAGTAGAATCTCAGGTTTTTTTTCAGTATTTCATTCAGTGTTTCATAGAAACCAAAGAGAAATGAGCATCTGAAAGAAGAATTACATGCACACGTTGCCTCAAATGTTAATCTGAAATAAAATCCTGAATTACGACCCATAAATTGTAATAAAATGTCTGCTGATAGTTTAACTTTTAGAAAATTCATTTCTGCCATTTGTTGAAAAGCATTACTTTTACAAAGAAGTTATTGCCCAGAGTTTGAATGTGTCCTTGTTATTATATTTAAATATTCACAACAAAATTATTGCAATGATCTAATAATGCATTTATGAAGGCAGCTCACACCTATCACCTTGTTGGGAGGTCATTTAGTTTCGTTTTGTAAAAAAAAAAGAAAAAAAGTGATTTGAGATATTCTCTATCTGATCTAAAGTAAATCAGTGAAGATGTTCAAACCATGAACAACAGAACCAGCAAATACCAAAACACTGTCATGGCCACAGTGGAAAAGTACCGCCTTGTGCCTGAGAACCAATCTCTAGTGACCCATTTTAAAGCAGAGTGTCTTTTAATGTGTCAGAGTTGAATCAAGCTCATTCTTCTCGTATTAAGTTGTGCCTGTGTCCTTAGGGAAAAGTTCTTATATGTTTTAATAGACACATTTTAAGTGTCTGGTTTCACAATAATCTGTGTATTGTGTCTCACTTTTCAGCTGAACATAGATAACCATAACAGAGTTCATACTCAGTTTTAGCAGTCTACAGCTTCTTATCTTTCTCAAAATTGTTCACATTTTTGATTATTTGGAAGGACCTCAAAGAACCATAGAAAACATAACTCAAGATCCAACTACGTTTTGTTCCATGTGAAGTCTGTAACTCATCTTTGCTGTTTAGGCAAAAGTAGCAAGCAAGTCATTTTCCTTCTGTAAACCTGTTTTGTTTCTAATATGGGCGTGCTTTTTTACTCTTTATACTTTCCACTTACTTATCATCTGTCCTGTGATATAGAAAGTGTGCCTCACAGTAGGTTTGCAGGTATTTTAACAAAACTTTGTAACATATGTGTAATATATGTTATTAAACTATCAATTGGAGACCTTCTTGGTTCTGGGCCTTTGTGATTTTTGTCAAAAAAATTCAGATAAGACACAGAGAGTATATCGTAGAAAACAAGCAGGGGTTAGTGTGCCAAGAGCACCATTGTACCAATTTACATTTTAGACAGGCTTTGTACTATGTGAAAAAGTCTCTAAATAAGCAGCATTGCTGAGGGTAATGTTCCTATCCAGGTGATTGACAAGCTCATTTTCATTGACTCTTAGAGGAAGGTAAAATGATATATCATTGTTCTTTACCAGAACCCCTCCTGATATACAATAATCTTGTAAACTGTGGAACACGGGTAACAACAGGTTTCGGTACTTATCTTAATCATCTTCCTAGTAGTTCAAGTTGTTATATCTCCTCTCAGGACTAGGGCAATGAAAAAGTTCAGTAATTGGAGTCCTACAGCTCCAGTTTTGGGCTTTGCATAATTTCACTATGAAAAGATCAGCTGGAATTTCCTCTAATCCTACTAATATCTACCCAACTGCCCTGCTATACCACATATGTGTTGTAGATACTCCCAGTGGCTCAAATGTGTCCTCTGGGTGTCACCATCTCAAGGTAAGACCGGGTCTTCTAAATCCCATGCTCTGTGTTTCTGCCTCTGAGAGACTTTCATTTTGTTCAGAAACTCTGGAGGAGTATTCAGTCCAAGCATACAACAGGGCATAATTACCAAAGGAATCATTGTCCTAGGAACAGATTCAACCAGTGATTGATGGACGGTGTGTATGAGTTGCTTATATTTATGCATATCAACCTACTCCCTCTTTACCTTAAAGAAAAAAATTGGCATATTCTCATTTCATATTTCAAGGTATTCATCACAGTGCTTTACTTAACAATGATCAGCTTAATCTTATGGATTAGGCAAGTTTATTTAAGTGTATAGTTATCTCTTTGTAAATTTTGCTTGAGCTACCTTCACTGCAGTTTTCCTGCACATAGTTAGAACTGATTGCCTTTGTGAAAATCTAAAAACCTGTGGAGATAATTGTAAATCATAACTGTACCTTCTCGTCTTGACAGAGTGTGTCTATCCTAGCTAAGGATTTTCTTTTTTATTTATTTTTCAGAGTATTAAGGTTTTCATGCTCTCTTGGTATCCAGTATGCTGGCAAGAGTTTCCAGTTCCTTTTTAAAGTGTGATGATTCTGCAGAATCAATAAAGTATCTGTGACTAAATTTGGCTGTTTTTTTTGCATAGAAATTTTGCTTGGTGATTGTTTTGTTGTGATGCTTTCTGTCTCTTGCAGAACCTATTTTAGATAGAAATCATGCATGTACATTAGCCAGGGTGCATACATTGTTCATTAACTCAGGAGTTAACTTCTTAAATCTCCTTTACATTTACTTAACTAAAAATTACTAGATCTTTGCAATAGAGTTGAGTAAAATGAACATTACCTGTACAAAGGTTTCTGCCTTCTCATATTTCATTCCCATTGTTTCTGCATTGCTGTTTAAGCCATAACCTGCCCAGTCAACAGAACTGGTGTCTACCTCACATTTTATTTTTTATGTATGGATTCTAAGGAAGATTCAGTGAGTTTCATATATATAAGATTGGTAAAAAGTTAAAATGTTCACAAAATAACAGCAAACTATGCCAAAAATTCTGTGTTTGAAGGAATCCAATAGAATATTAATTTAAAAATATGTTTCTTAATCTGGGCTGCATAATTTAATGCATATTAACTTTGAGGTATAAAATTAATTTTCTTGAATAAAAATCCTAGAATGTAGATGTTGGGGATTTACTAGACTGCTCTATTTGTTCTTCCTCCCTCGGTGATGACATTAAGTCAGTATCCTTTCTCTGTATTTACCTATCATTAGTCTCTTCAACTGACAGTTTATGGTAGGTTTTGGGTATCACATTTTGGGTATCGGTCATTGGTAGCTAGCAGGTCCTGGGCCAACTTTCCTGGGTCTGAAATGTTGGATGGATCCACATATGCTGGCACCATTCTAGTCTATGCTCTTTTTCTTATCCTCTCCGTTCAACAGGCTTCAACTGATTTCTGCTCGTATTTGGTAAGGAGCAGAATGAAGTATTCGAGCTTCTTGTTTTGGACTCTCAAGAAAAGCTGACCCTTCACATAGACAGATTTCAGGAATTTTCATACCAAATTCTTCTGAACTGAAGTAAAAATAGAGCAAGGAATTGTAACTGCCTTCACAGGAGTCGAGGTTATTATAAAGGGAGACATCCGTGGCCCTTGTTGTGGCTACAGGATTATTGAAATAATGGATTCTAAGGAATTGGAACTTCCCTGGAATCTATCCTAGGGAAGGAAGAGTTTGGGGTCCTGGTACCACTGAGAGGGGGAGCTTATTTCTTGTGAAGAGAATTGACACAGTGCTGACAAATTGTCAGATTACTTTGCAGAGAGACCAGAGCTACGATAATGAACAATTGGCAGGACAATACCTTATCAGGGCTGTTTCATCATGCATAACTCTTGCTCTTTGTCAAAAATCTAAACCACATGGTACTGTCCCAAAAACAGCCTGCTTGAAATTGGAGTCTCAAGACTTCCTTTTAAAAAGGTTTATTTACACATTCTTATTCAGGGAGCAGTACACATATAGAAATCGACTAATAACTTCAAGTAACCTTTTCTATCCTTTCATCAAGGAGCTCCTAGTATTTAAAGTCCTTTCTCAAACTTTGTTGCAAATGTTGTGTAACAATTCCATCCAAGGTTGGAACATTCTATCTTGTAGGGAAGCTCCTTGAGCAGAAAGAGATAAAACTCAAAATAACTCAAAATTTCCTGAAAATGATAAGATTCACTAGTCCCACTCCCACAGCTCAAAGCATAAACAAGTCAAGCTACAAAGAAGACTCAGAATAAACCAGCTGCCTGGTAGAAGTTGAAACCAACCAAGCTGCCAGGATGATGTTTAGACCAACTGAGTTACATGGAATGGACACTCCAACATGTTGAACTGCTTGCAGGCTGTGTAGCATGCTGCTCCAGGTTCTCAGCTTTGGTGACAGCACCCATGCTGCAATGGGCTTTGATGACACAGCTGTCTTCAGTCATTTCTGCTTCTGTAAGTAACTTTCCCACTAATGCACATTGGTGATATCCATACTTTGATTTGTCATGGCCTCCCCATCTGGAGTGAGTAGACCTCTGTGTTGAGTCTCCCCAGGAAAAGTTGCCTCACAACAGCAAGTATCTTACCTTCTGAACTATCTTGTCAGGTTATTGGAACTCGTGATTCATTCTTTTTGCCATGGTAACCACAAAGAAAACTTTTTTTCTCTGCTTTACATACACACACGAACACATACACACACACAAACACATATACACATACCACAATTAGAGTCATTCCAATCCATTTTAAACCTGTTTTCTGAACCTTCTGATACTCTGCAGTACACCTAAATTAGTGTAAGTAAATAAGGTTTTAACGTAATACCCAGTGTTAACAATAACTATTATTATATGTCCTAAATCCAAAAACAATACATGTCCAACAAAAAATTTAAGAAATTATGTTTAATAATAATTTATCAAGTCATATAGTCCCATATATTTTGTTATTCATGTCTACTAACTTTAGATTTTATATTTCAATACAGAAAATGTAATCTTACTTTGTAATGCTTTAATTAAGGATAGGATATTCAGACTGGTCTAACACCTGCTTCATTATAAGGAGAATATTATTTCAAATGCCAGATGGACCAATTAAAATATTCTTTTAGATGATGCAAAACCTTTTGATGTAGGTAGCTTTTTCTAAAATCCGAATTTAAATATATACTACAGGAATATAAAATTATTTAAGTGTATGTTAATTAAATAACTTCAATTTTATGCTGAAGAGAGTGCATAAAAGATTAGGTTATTTTTTCCATTTTAACTTCCCCAGGATATCCTCCTCATTCTTGTATTTCAATTTCCTTAGTGTTCAAAGAGTCAACTCCTTTAACTGTGGCTAATTGAAGTACCTCATATTATACATGAAAAATTACCCTCCCCAAGAACAAAGAGAGAAAAATATTTTAAACTAAAAATAAATAGAATCATATTTGGCAGATGAATGATATTGAAAACTATGGGTCTGGTTTTGTATATCAAACACTTTGTAAAACCTATACCTCCCCATCAGATCATATGCTTATATAATTTATTTACACAATTTACTTTAGCGGCACTCTAGATATGAAGCAGAAGAAAAGAAAGAATGTAAGAATAAGGTTTGAAGGCCTTACACAAATGACACAAAATTAACATCCAAAAATAAGACAGATAGGAAGATAGTAAGAAAAGTATTGGCTATGGAATGTCTGGAAACCCCCAACCTTCTGACATGCAACAGAAAGAACATGAACAAGAAAACCAAAACTCTGCTAAAGACCAAGGAACCTTACTTTCTGATACCTGAAAATCCCAATCCTTTGGGCATGGGTGTTGTTGGGTTCCTGAGCTTTCTTGTCCATTTCCCCCTTGAAGTTGTATTCCTTGTAAATAGATTGTATTGCTTTGCTTGCCAGTATCTTTTGTTTCTGTTCACCATCTTGTTCCATGATACAGAAACCCTGGAGCCCTGCTGAGTACCTGGCAAACCCCAGAACCCACCATCAGTTGGTGAACCAGCATGGGAGTAAAGTTTATGTTTACTTACACTTTCTTCTAAATCTGCTTTGACTGATAGGAGTCTCTCCAAATTACGAGTCTGATTTGTACAGTGCTCACTGTGTAATCCTCCACTGATAGTATCAGACACCAGCTCCTTTGTGAGGACTAATCTTTCATTTCAAAGGAGTCTTGCATGCTTGACTAATCCCTCTTTTCTGATAGACTTTCCTTGATCAACACCTACTCTCTTGTTCCTTCCTCAACAACTTCTACTCACTGTTCCTGAGCAATATGGGAAACTGAAATTGGATGCAGGAAAGGGAGTGGGGGAATTTGGGTGCTCATATTGTTTGGGTGACAGCAGTCCAGGACATAGCTCTCAGGAAGTGCGGCAGTGCTGATGTAGTCACTTGAGGGCATGTTCAGATGGATCCAGTAAGAAACAGCGGTGTGGGACTCCAGTCAAGCCACTGTATACTGAAGACTGAATCCTTCTAACCTGTGCCGCTGCAGCTTCCCTGCCTAGCCCCAACCCTATTCTTTTTGGTACTCCTGCTGAACCCCATCCTTCCCCACTGCCGCTTTGCATATCTAACCTTTGCTTACTTCCAGTTCAATATGTTCTTCTTTCTTTTAAGTCTTCCTTACTTCATTACTTAAGACAGTCAGTCCCATCAAGGAGACTATAGATTTATTTGCTGAGGTAGTAAGACAGTCCCCTAAACATGATGTCCAGAAATAATAAAACCTGATCATTTCCAATTTTAAGCAAATGGTAATCTGGAAAAACATCCAAATGATCCATGCAGGCAAGGTCAGAATAGGGCATCAGAACCCCTGCACCTGAAGTTACAGGCAATTGTAAACTACTAGATATGGGTCCCAGGTCCTCTACAAGAGCAGAAAATGTTCCTAACTGCTGATTGATCTCTCCACCCCCCACCACCAATATATTCTCTTGTAAAAGAAAGAAAATATAAACAACTGCTTTTGGTTGAGGAAGCATTTCCTCAGACAGTAATTTTGTCCAAACTATTGTAGCAAGGAAAAGAAACACAAAGCATACAGCATAAGGTCTATATAAGTAACAAAAACATTTATGAAAACTGAAAGTTAATAGAGATATGCATTTTATATATACTATTATAATTAAAATCTATTAGAATTTTTATAGGGCAGAAACAATGGCTAAGTTGGGAAGGCACTGTTAGTTAAGCTTGAGACCCTGAATTCAGATCCCCAGCACCATATGAAATCCAGTGTAGTGCTGTGCTTCTACAATCTCAGACTGCAGACAGGCAAGTCTTCAGAGTAAATTGCTAGTCAGTCTTGCTAACTGCTGAGCTCTGTGTACAATGAGAGAATTTGTCTCAAAAATAAGGTAGATCAAGATGGGGGATGCCCTACTGGATAAAAGGGTTTTGCACAAGCCTAATGACCAAAATTCTTATTCCTAGCACCCATAAAAACTGAAGCAAGTATATGGCACACCTGTAATACTAATACTTCCAAGGCTGAAACAGGGTATCAAAGGTATTCTGAAAAACTACACTGGTTAAACTAGTTCTTAGAGGTATTCTTCCTCATTAATAAAGTATGATGTTATTTAAAAAGATACCTGATGTTAACCTATGCCCTCTACGTGCATCTGCATGTATGTGCACTCAAACAAATGCAAGCATGCATACAGACATGCTTGTGTACCACACACACACACATATCCATAATTAAAATATAGAACAGGATAAGATAACCAAAATTGTTCTCTGCATTCTACATACATGTATACATACACACCTCCATGTACCCATGCTACCCACTAAAATGAACATACATATACGCTATAGAAACAACAAATAAATAAATAAATAAATGGGTAAACAAACAAATATTCTAAGATCAGATTTTTGTTGGGATCCCAGTTTATCGGTCAATTTGCTCCAAACAAAAGGAAATAATGAACAATCCAGACAGTTCAAGTTAACTTTAAATTTGACTTTAATGAATCCAACACCAAAACAAACCTTCTGTATTCCAGGTGTTCTAAGATAAAAGAACTAGTCCAACTGACAGCCTTAATTCTGGAAATTGTAACGTATAAGCTCAGATATGCCCCAAGCTGAAGAAGGATTTAATATGGCTATTGGAAGCCAAAATACTGGGAAATGACCACCCTCAGTGGTTTTCTAAAAAAAAGGATTTGCCCCTCTGCAAAAATAGAGTACTGTGCTAATGCTCCACACTCTGAGAGGAAGATAGGACTCCAGATCCAATGACAGCTTTTCATAGAGTGAACCTTTCCAAGTTTTACAAATATATATATACATATATATGTATATATACATATATACATATATACATACACACACATATATATATATACATATATATAATGCATATATATATGTATATGTATACATATTACATATTGTTTCCTTTTACTAAAAATCAATTTGGTCTTGACTTAACAACTATCATGAAGAAGCTTACCAAACAAAACATAATAATAAGGTAACAATATTGATCACTTCTGGGGACACCACTCTTTAAAAGAACATATTTATTACTATACCCTGAATAGTGAAAAAGGAAACTTCAACATATAGTAACTTCTTTCTACAATGGTGATTCTACAATAATTTATGATTTGAGACATGTTTATTCTGGTCTACCTATTCTAGCTTGTGAAATATTTGTTAAAATATAATCCAATAAACAGAGCTCATTTTTTTCTACTGAGAACAATATGTTCCTGTGTCTCATGTTGTGTATATTATCATCTGTGTGTTTTGCACAGTTCTAGCTTAATATACCATGTGTGTGTTTCAGTAGTCACACATAAGTGTTTCAAAATTGCCCCAGGAATAGGATCTCAAGTATATACAGCCTTCTCTTTCAGTGGATACTATGGTTTTTTGATGAAGACAAGAAAAATAACCAGTATGATTTTTTTTATAAGTTAATTCAATGCATGAGGAAAATCACAATTTTGTTTCAAACTCATAGAAAAAAATTACAAGCGTCAACATGCTCTAATTAATCAGTATATTAAAGACAAACTTTCTGCTATGAATTGTTTGTTCTGAGGTTACAACATATACTGCTAGAAATGTTTGGATATTTGCATCTTGCATGTTCTTGCATTGTCTTTAATAGTTACTTAGGAAATCATTTTTGTTTCAAATTTAGCAGCTCTCCAACCTAATAGGCCTTGATTGCCATGTTTTATTCATCTTAAAGCATTTTATTTATTAAATGGATTATTTTGAAAATCAACCAGGTACAGCTCTGTTCTAAAACTCGTAAGAGTTATACAAAATTTTTGTATGAATTTATTTCCTTAACAGCTTACATGTTCTTTGTAAAATATAGACAATGTATATAACATGTATGATGCACATATCGTCACCTAATTCATACATATGTGACCATCAAAGCACATATATTTACATGTCAAGCACTAAATAAGTAGGATAATATAAAAGAGTATACCTTATTAACCAGACTTTATTCACAATGAAGGGAGATGTTTAAAAATACTTAAACTCTATTTAAAATTGTTATACTTTATCATGTGGCCAGAACTTCAGAGGATGTAGAAAATACAATGAATAAATGAAATAAAACATACATTCTGAAATTATTATTATAGACTGATCTTATCAGGGAAAATAGAAGGATTGAAAGACTCACATGAAGAGGCTAGGTTAAAAAAAAAAACTTTGGCTGCATTATTTTATAAAAATTAGAAACAATGTTATTTTTTCCCAAAATAAATAATTGTAGAGACATTTTATGAGTATGGGTCACAGGAAAATTAGTATTACTGAGAAATTGAATGAATAGACAAAAACAAGAGGCTATATAAGCATCATCTGTAATATGATTTAGAGTCTGAAAAATGTGTTAATAAAAGAGGGGGAAAAACTTGAATGCCTCCAGAAGATATTTGGAGAAAAACTGGTAAATCTTGATAAAAGTTTTGGTGTAGGGTTGTAAAAAGACTAACACATATTTTAATTCTTCATGATAGAAAGGGACTTTCTCTTTACAAGAGAAAAGGATGTTTTGAAGGGAAGACTTTCATTATACAATATGAATTTGATCAAAATGGGAAATCTTGTTAGACATGATGTGAAAAGATGAAATTACAAAGCTGGAAATACACACATGGTGATGTCTGAGCAAAGAGGAGGGAGATGTAGCAAGGAGAGATCGTTTGCAAACATTAGCATTTCACATGCCATGAGGAGTGAAAAACCAAGCAAAAATTTGGATGGTAAGCATAGGGAAGAAAGGACAGGGGATTAAATTTAAGAAAGTAAACAATAAATACAATAAGTCATAGACAACAATGAGTATGAATAAATGGAGCTTTAAAAGGCTCTGTATTCACACAAGTTCTTATGAGTGCAGACAAAATTCATTCTCATAATGCAAGGTAGGTTTTATGCATTACCCAGATATTCTGCTTAGTATGACATTTAAATTTTTATAAGAAATGAAGATTACCTGATAGCTAGGATTTAAATATACAGGAAAGAAAAGATGGAAAAAGAACTCATAAATATCTAAATTCCTTGAACATGTGGACATATGTCACTACATGTGTACTTTTAAAAGTAGTATGTGTTGCAACAATACGTAGAGAGTTGTGACGAATTATTGAAAATGAAACTGTATATAACAACAAGTAAGAGATAAGTAATATGATATTGGAATGTTTAAAAGATGTTCCTGAGGAAATCATTGATTACTCTTTAAACAAATGAAGTCCAATTAACATGGCCTTCCAGGTTGACGTACCTTCCATAAAGAGTATCTCTCCAATGCATACCTGTCAGGATCTTCACAAGAATCCTGATTCTTTTAACAAAAGATACAGGAAAAAATGAAGAAAATGTATGGGAGTATAAGATGTGCTGGCATGGGAGAGTTGGAGTGAATATGGTCAAAATACATTGAATGCATGCATTAAATTCTCAGGGTATAAATAAAAACGTTATACTTAAGGAAGAAGATAAAATAAAAATTTGAAAGTTGGACAATTTTCAAAAGGTTAAAGACCTTCTAGCTGTTTCTTTCATCAACTATTTTTGCCTTTTATTATTCTACCTCACATCTAGCAGGCATGCTATAACATGACCAGGAGTTGGAACAATAAATGATTGCAGATGTCACCTCATGTGTTCCTTCATGGAAATCTGGGCTGTCTTGTGTTTCTAGGAGCAATCCATTTCTGAAGGAGGTATGAGAACTCTTTCATGTAAATTAATTTTTACAGCTGTAAATTCCACACTATATCTGAGGGTCTTCTTCGTGAGTTTTGCACTTATTTAAGAATTAGCATTTTGAAAATTAAAATGTATTTGTAGTGAGTTTTACATTCGTTGTAGACAGCTTGAAATTATTACAGGACCTTCATTTTTTTAAACTACCAAAAAGCATGTCTCTTTTAAATAATTCCTCTGTGAATATTTTGTCCCTCTGGTATTCTTTCTCTGAGCAGGGTGGTTCTAGGGCAGTGCCCTTCCTTTTATTTGTCCTTGACCTTGTCAGACCTCATTCTCTTTAATTTTCACTAACTTAAGAACATTTTCATTCAACACATCATCCACTCTAAATTAAGAAATGTTACTTATTGAGTTGTTGTGGAAATTCAACATTTCCAAAATTGCTGTGCTCATATAGGACATTTAATTTTGTCATATCAAATATACTACATAATTATAACATTACTTTTTGACTTTTATCTAAATTGTCTCAAAATGTCACCAAATGCCAGTGATTCTAAAAATGATACTCTGGTTTTCCAAAGTATAAAAATTATCAAAGTTATTTAATGTTATTGATTAAGTTTGTATAATCTTACTTTTCCCAAATGACATAGTCTTAGTTAACCATCCATTGCTGTGGTAAGACATCATGACCACAGAAACTTATAAGGAATAGAGTTTGTTTGGACTTACTATTTCAGAAGGATAATAGCCTAGCAAATGCATAGTAGAAAGAAAAGCTTAGAGCTTACATCTTGACCCAAAATTAGTGGGCAGATCAAAAGTTACTTGGAATGGCATGAGTCTTTTGAAATTTCAAAGTCCATACCCAGTGACATGCCTCCTTCAACAGGGCCACACCTCCTAACTTTCCCAAACAGTTCCACCAACTGTGAACAAAGTATTGAGACAAATGAGCTCATGGGGGTCATTCTAGATACTGGTCCCCATAGAGTTGTGACTGTATCAGAGTGCAAAATGCATTTTGTCCAATCTCAAAAGTCCCATAACCTTTCAATTTCAACACAATTTAAAAGTTCAAAGTCTCTTGTGAGATGCACAACAATCTCTTAGCCATAACTACCTGTAAAATCAAAAGAAAATGCATTTTGCATACTTCCAACATACACAGAATACAAATTACAGTTTTAAAGGGGAGTAATGGAGGACATAGTGAGGTTATACTAGGCCAAAGTAAGAAACTAAGCAGGGAAAGCTCTAAATCCTTCATGTCTGATATCAGAGGGCTTACATGGTTCTGCCCTTCCAGGTTTACTGCTGCAGCATACTTCTCTGTCTTGGGATCATTCCATTCCCTGTCTGCAGCTCTCCTTGGCAGATGTCTTGTTTACCAATCTCACTAACAGCTGCCCTAAGAATTGCAGAACTATCAATTACATTCACTTTATAGCTAGTGTCTTAATTTTTTCACATCCACATAAGTAAGCATTTAAATGATTTTATTAAAGGAGAAGTTTATGAATTTGGAAGGAAGGAAGAGTTAGAGGGAAGAGAGGAGTAGAGCAACATAGATGTCATGTATGAATTTCTAAAATTTTTTCAGTTCTTAAAGTGATTTACTTTTGAATATTCTATGAATTTGCATTTTTAGGTTAAATTTATTAACGAAAATAAATATGAGATTTGACTTCTCAAACATTCAATTTAGAAAAGTCTCAAAATAATAAGTGTAATGGGCTAAAGACCCAGAAACCATTCAGCACAACCAAAGTTTGAATTGAAAATTTGTTTTAAATTGGCCAATGACTGCCTGGAGAGGAACATTCCCACAGAAGAACCATGAATGCATATTGCAGAGGTTCTTTAAAGACAAAGAACACAGGAAAACTACACCCTGTTTAGCAGTTGCAGGGGGAAGCAAGCAAGCAAGCAAGCAGTTTAACAAGAGCCAAGAACATGGAGTTGTCCGGGGCATTTCAACTCTGAGTTTCTATTACAGGGTTGGGTGCTTTCCCATGGGACTTCTCGGGACAGAGCAGGTAGAAACCAAAGATGGCTTCAGCTGAGCCAAGATGGAGAAATCTTTGCCCTGTTAAAATAAAAGTCCCAATAACTGGTGTTGTAGATCTACTAATAGATAGTTAATGAAGAGGTATAATTAAAATGTCATTGTTAAATTAACTAGCTCAATCCCTATTAACAGAATATCCAAGTGTCTCTGTGGCAATGCATTGCTAGAGGAAGTATGTCTCTGGGGGCTGGTGTTAAGAGTTTACAATCTCATCTCACTTACATTTCACTCCCTGCTTCATGCTTGTATTAAAGGACATAAGGAGTTCTCACTGCTCCAGCTGCCATGCCTGCTGCCAGCTGCCTTGCTGACCTTACCATTATGAAATCAAGTTCTCTAGAACTGTAAGCAAAAATAAACTCTTTATTTTATAAATTGCCTTGGCCATGGTGTTCTATCACTGCAATAGAAAAGTACCTGAGAATGTTCATATTTGCTGTACATTTGTATTTCTTATTCTGTGTAATATACATTTACATTTTATTTAATATTTGGCTGCTTCTTTCTCACCATCTTTTTTGTTTAATAATTTGTACAAACTGTTTATGATTGAGATAATAACTCCTTATTTTTGTGTGTTGTAGTTATTTCCCCTCAAATCTGTTCTTAGCATTTGGTTCCATTACTGACTTCCTTGGTGAATAGCTTCCTAGATGTAGGACATATGCATTATGTTTTTCTGTAAAATAATGTAATGTTACTATAAAATAATAATAATGACTGGCTCATTGTGTTATACAAATTAAATAGTATCAGAAAGTTTCTTCTCTTAATTGGCCAGATTGGCCAATGCTAGATACATTATGACAAGTATAGGTGACTTTCTATGAAGAGATATAGTCAAGATTTTTTTCCTTTATTCTACAAAAAAAAATATATCTTTGTATTATTTTAAAGGAGCCTAAGTATTCTCATAAAGATTTTCATTCATTCTGTTTTGTTTTGTTTTGTTTTCTTACAGGATCTCATGTAGCCCAGGTTGGCTTATGTCAGACTCATCACCAAGCTGAGGATTATCTTGAATTCCTGATCCTCCTAACTTTACTTCCAAGAACTGGGAGGTGCATACAATTACTGGTTCATTGTCATTTTTTTTGTTTAGTACTTCTAATTCTGAGCAAATGTCACCTCAATTCATTATTTCATCCATACACACTTTTGGAGTCTTTATTTCACATAAATTATAACTCCTTTCCCAGTCAAATTTAAATTTCCGCTTAAAAAAATAGAGTCTATGGTGCTAAATTTGGAAATGTCACTGATTTATCGCTATTTAATTTTTACCATTTATACATATGATCATGTTACTTTGATGTTTTAATATTTTATGTAAGGAATTTTTTATGTAAGGAATTATGCAATTTTCCAAATACTTAAATACTTAAATGTACTCTTAGAATAAATCCTGCTTTGTCATAGTTTTTCATTTTTAATGCACTGAAATACATATTTTTGTATTTTGATTAAAATTTTGATTGTTCTCATCTATATACATATACTTATTTATATTTAGAATATATTCATAATTCTATAATGTATCATATTTCTAGGTACTTGAACTAACTTAAGTTGATTTGAAATTATGTGAATTTAAAGACTAAAAAATATCTCAGTGTGAACTTTTTTAATTTGGTCTAAGCATCTGTCTTTTATAATTGGTATTTTTCATTTTATCTTGATGTATTTTTTTAAACCAGTGGCATTAGTTAACAAGAACAGCAACCATTCCACCTTGCAGCTCCATCTTTTCTGTGATGATCTGAATAATAATGCCCTCCATAAACTCATATATTTAAATTATTAGGAAGCAGCAGTACTTAAGAGGAGGTGTGGCCTGTTGGAAGAAGTGTGTCACTGCAGGTGGGTTTTGAGTTTTGAAAGCCCAAACCAGGCCCAGTAGCTTTCTCCTCCTGGTGTCTGTAGATCCAGATATAGAACTCTTAGCTATCATATCTTCTTGCATATCATCATGCTCCCTGCCATGAGGATAGAGGTCTTAAAATGTAAGCCAGCCCCTATTAATGCTTTACTTCAGAAAGTTTGCCATGGTCATAGTGTCTCTTTACAGCAATAGAACATTGACTAAGATACTTGCCTTGCAGAGCCCTCCTGTATTGCACTTTCCCTCCATCATTGAGGTGGTAGGAATTTCTGTTTTAGACTTCTACAGAAGGACTTACATGGTACGAGATCAAAGAAGACCACCACCTTTGTTTAGATTGAGGGCCATGAAAAGTGTATTGGTGGAGCTTGTCTATAAGGAAAGTTACTGAAAATATTTCTTGGGACCTTACATCCTGCTTATTTTTCAAGAATGTGTTGTATGGTATTTCCATAGACCATAAGTACAAGTAAGATATTGACTCAAAGGTATAAAAAAAAGAGTATGCACTAATACAACACTAAATTTACTCATAGGGACATGTTAAAAATATTCTATTCCAAATCCCAGTTTCAAAACCAAACACATATTCCTCTGAAATATTTCTAGCTAATAATCTTAGGTATTTAGTTCAATCTTCAAAGATGAGTCTGTAGATTCAAATATACACTGACATTATTAACAGTATTTGCAAAGTCTTCACTAAGAATTATTTTTAAAACATTCTAAACTAATAATTATTATAGTTATGTTCATTGCCAAGGTAAATAATAATCCATCTTTCCAAAGAAAGTTATTCCAAACTAGGTTATAATCTAAATATAAAATACTTATTAAACGTTAAAAATAATTTGTTAAAATTTTCATTTACAATTCAATGGTGACAATGCTTGAAGTAAGTAAACCCAAATATGCAATCCCTCCCACAATTATATTTTTCTTCATTTGTTGGATATATAGCTTGTTCTGTTTTCCTGATGCTCATTTACTTCAAATGAGAGTAGTCATGTAAATATTTAGTCAGCAAGAATTTTCTCAATGTATATTTTTAGAAGTAATGATAAAAAAAAAAAGCTAAGAACATATGAATGTCAGTTTTCTTGGCAGACTCAGCTTCTAGATCAGCTCCCAGGTATTAACATACCTGAGTTGATGTGGGTATTATATTGGAATATTGTCATGAAATGTGGTGATATATTAACTAAATTGTTATATAGAGAAACATATGTAAAGATGCTTAAAGCTGTAAGCTAAATATTACTTCCAAATGGTATGAAGATGACAAATTATGAAAAGTACAAAACTATACTTTGGAGAAGATACTGTCACTCAAAAATATTTACTGAATATTTGCTATGTTGTCAGGCACTATCTCTGGAGCTCATAAATCAACTGGAAATTTGGCTATGTCTGTTCTCAACAGGTCTTACTGTTTAGTGATTGTGAGCAAATAAAACCATAATATTGTAGTAAATATTGAGTTAGGGCTCTGAAAGGTGAAATGTAAGAGCTTTCATCTACATAAGGAAACCAACAAACAGTTTTAAAAAGAGATGATATTTACCTGACTGTTGAGTAAGGTATTAGGTAGACTGAATTAGAAGCATCACGAGCATTTCCAGAAGGAGAATGCCATCCACTAAAGGTGAGAGCATATACCTACAATGAGGGTCACAGGAATTTTATAGTAGTTCACTGTGGTTGAACTTCATATGGTATATACCATGTTAGTGAAAGAGGAAACTGGAGCATTAATGTCAAATTACAAAAGTTCTCACATGTCAAACCAAGTATCTTCTTCATAAAAAGATTGAGTGAAAAGAACAGAAAATAGTTTGTATGTTCAACTTACTTATTACTCAAAGAAAACCCCATGTAGGTATTAAGTTGCATCATAAAACTAAAATCTATGAACAAAACAAAGGAAGGAAGGAAGGGAGAAAGAAAGAAAGAAAGAAAGAAAGAAAGAAAGAAAGAAAGAAAGGAAGGAAGGAAGGAAGGAAGGAAGGAAGGAAGGAAGGAAGGAAGGAAGGAAGGAAGGAAGAAAGAAAGAAAGAAAGAAAGAAAGAAAGAAAAAGAAAGAAGGAAGAAAGAAAGAAAGGAAGAAAGAAAGAAAGAAAGAAAAGAGGCAAAGGAAGATAGGAAGTTCAAATACCATAGACATTTAATAGCACATTCAGACCATAACTTTGTAAAACTGTTTTAAATGCTTTTAACTTCCAAAACACTTTAATTTTACTCTGACCATTAGGGAAATTACATAATCCATTACCAATAAAAATGTAAATACTATAGTGGGAGTGGATTCTGCAAGTATAGGAAGAGACAACAGAGTCATCGAAAATACTTTTCCAGAATAAAGCTTTTTGAACCAGAGAGAAAGGAGGAGAAAAAAATCCAAAGTGAATTCACTAATCAGGGCTATGACAGAAGGCAAAAATCATGCGGCACATTCAAAGCAGGTGACTAGAGAAAGCTCTGCAAAGGGAACTTTACAAAGATGTGAGCATAGTTTAGAGAAATTTTGGATGGATGGAATGGTATCCCTGAGCTAGATCAAAGGGAAGTTACCAACACTGAACTCAACAAAAGAACAAAAAAGCAGATGCTGCAGGATGCTGACCATATCTGGAGGAACATATAATCAACCAATGATACTTTGGCAGGAAGAAGCAGATTGAGGTTTCCTCTCAAGTACTGTCTGGCTATGTTCAGAATGTCATCTCAGGCCAGCAGGTAACTAGTTCTTACTAGTGCTTACTAGTTCCCTGTCGAGCAATCAATTGCCCTAGCACAGAGCAGGATGCATGGGAACAACAGCAGCAGCAACAACAACAAAAAATGCAAAACAAAAAAAAACCAAAAAATCAAAACAAACAAAAAAGAAACAGAAGCAAGTAGAAGATACTAATGTCAAAATAGAGTATATAAGTTGTAGTCACTAATTAAGTAAGGGAAAACTAGAAAAAGATGAACTCAAAAAGAAAAAAAAATGTTTATGAGATGATAGTTTGCAAACCAATAATACATTTGGAAAATTAGGATTTTTATTTCTGTCTTGGCCTTGTTTCAATTAATACATAGCCCTCCAAATTTATTCATTTTGTCCCAAATAGCAGAATCATCTGTTCTTAAAACAAATAAGAAGCTAAGTAATATACTATGGAAAAATATTTGTTAATATTTTTCCATTAACCCATTTTTATGGATTTGAAACTGATTTAATTAGCTATTATTGTGAGCAATATTGCAGCAATCATGGGAGCACAGATATCCCTATATAGTGATAATATCGTTTCCCTCAGCATATACCCATCAGGAAAGTTGCTGTATTACACAATAAATCCTTGAAAAACTTTCATACTGTTTTCCACGAGTGTGTTAGCTGATGTCCACAACAAGTGTCTAGATGCTTACAGTTCTCCATATTAACAATACTTAGCTTTGACTGTTTGATCATAGCCACATTACTAGTTGTGAGGTGACATGTCATGATGGCACTGATTTACATTTTCATGACTCATGACCATGACCACATTTTCATACATGTTGGACATTTGTTTGTCTTTGGGGGGAAAAAAACCTGTTTGGATCTTCTGTCCATTGTTTTCCTCACCATTTAAAACCAGGTTTACATCACTTCCTATTGAACTATTGAAACCATTATATGTTTGAGATATCAACCACATAACAAGTGTGTGGTTCACATATAGTTTGTCTAATCCATTTGTTTCTTCTTTCCTTCAGAGTTTGGAAACATTTGGGTCTGATGTAGTTTGTATATTTTTGCTTTTCTTGCTTAAGCTTTTGGTGTACTATTGGAAAGTAATAATCAAATCCTGTATTAAGAAAAATTTTCCTGAGGTTAGAGAGATGGCCCAGCAGTTAAGGGCACTGCCTGCTCATCCAGAAGATATAGTTTTGACTCTCAGTACCCACATGATGACCAACTACCATTCTGTAACTCCAGTTCCAGGATATCAAACACCCTGTTCTGCTCGACACAGGTATGCATATCCACAGAGCACAGAGACACAAGCAGGCAAAGCATCCATACACATAAAATAAAAGTTAAAGAAAAGGTTTCTCATATTTTGTCTTTAGTTGATTTTTGGCTTTAGATTTTATGTTTAGTTTTTAATCTATCCTAAGTTGATTTATATCCTTAGTGTCTTTTATGTTAGTAATATATTATGCTGGGGCTAAAGAGAATGCTCAGCAGTTAAGAGGCTGAGTTTAGAGTTAAGAACCTGTATTCAATTCCTAGCACTCACATGGCAGCTCACAATTGTCTATAACTCCAATTCCAGGGAATCCAACAGACACACACAGAGGCAACACACCAAATGAACATGAAATAAAAATAAATCATTAAAAATTTAAAATATAATATATTGTGCTGATTACTTAAGCCTTTAGTATATTTTAAAAACAAGGAGTGTGAAACAATCAACTTTTTCTTCTCTTCTCCAGAGTATTTTCATAATTTATGGTCTTTACTGATTTTACTCTTCACTGCTTATATATGAATTTTTATATTGCTCTGAATATCATTGAAATTTTGATTACAGTGATTCTGTATATCACTTTGGGTAGTGTAGACAGTAGCAAAGATGAACCTGGGGATGATATGCTAAACCATACAAACAGAAATTGTACATGATCCCACTTATCTTTAGAATAATAATACAGAAATTTGAATACGTAAAAATACAAGACAGAATGGTTATTACCAGGGGTAGATCAAGAGAGAAAATGGAGATTGGTTGAAAAGCACCAATTTGCAGTTTTTTAGAACTAATAAGCAAAGACATTGAATAATTAGCAAGAGAACTTTATGTAAACATCCTCTTCTGTGAAATTAAACTCTTATCATGTTTATTAGTAAATATAACTAAAACTTGAGTAATTTTCTTCACTGTATTAAACAGTTTGCTCTCTAAATATATATTATATATATATATAATATTTAGTATATATATTTAGTATATATATAGTATATAATTGAAATATTAAAGTAAAAGAAAATACTAGGGAAAGCTAATGAATAAGTTTTATACAAGAAATCAATTTATAAAGTACTTTTAAAGAATCTATTTTCAACAAAAGTTAAAAAAGGTAGTTGCACATCAATTAATGAGATGTAGTATGACATTTTTATGCATATCTTTGTATTTTAGCAACTAGGGATCCCTGCTATTTTATATGGAAGGAATATGGGATTATTTTTTCAGTTACATGAAGAATGACGTTGCATTTGATGGGGGATTGTATTGATTCTGTACCCCATTTTTTTATAATATAGTCATTTTTTGCTTTATTATTTCAGCTAATCCATGAGCATGGACTGTCTTTTAATGCTCTAATGTTTTCTTCAGTGTCTTAAAGTATTCACTATGGGAATCCTTCATTTTTAAATGCTTGACTAGTATTTATCAAGGGTGTTTTGTTGTCGTTATTATTGTTTTTCATTATTGTGAGACCTGCATGGTGGCTTATTAGGTAAAAGTATCTGCTATTTACCTAATGACCTAAGTCCTACATGGTGGAATGAGAGAACCAACTCCTTCGAGTTGTCTTCTGACCTATAAACATAACCACCACTATCACATCACCACCACCACACTTGTGCCCTCCCAATATGTAAATAAATAAAAGGAAATAAAAAATACTTAATTTTTTCAACCATTCCTTTTCTCCCTTTAACCCTTCTCATGATCCTTCCTTTTCAAGCCTTCTGATACCTCTCAAATTGACAACCCTTTTTAAAAAAATTATTGTTATTATGCACACACACAAACACATATTATCTTATTGCTATTATTATGCACATGTGCACACACATTTATGCATAAACAAATTTAATATTTAAAAATAGATATTTGGGAACAAGAAAAGTGGCTCAGCAGTTAAGCTCCCTCACAAAGGGTGTCTTCCATTTGCCACCAAGCTCAGAAACCTATCTCGACATGATGGACTTGACCTTAGGTGCAGGTCTAGCCCAACAATGTGGCATGTACATAGATGTAGGCAAGCACTCATAAACATAAGCTAAATAATAAGTTCTTAAAATAAAAAAAAAAAACACTAGTTGTTTTTACACCAGACAAGGGTTTTGTTTCCAGCATTTACATTGTAACCATCAATGACTCCAGTTCATAGAATCTGATTCTGTCTTCTGACCTCCTCAGGCACAAGCACACTCATGTGATGAGGGTCCTTCCTTTCCTCCTCCCAGGAGTCTTCTTCCCAGGAGATAGCAAAGTCATTGCTCACCCACTTTGCCTAGAGGAGGAAAGCTCAGGCTGGAACCTGGCCTAGGTTTGGAGGTCTTTTGGCGAAGGCTGGCAGCCAATAGGAAACAGACATCTGGGACACTATGTCAGTGTATACAGCTCATTTTATTGTTTCATAGTCAAAGAGTGTATAAGGGCTCCTTAAGGCAACAAATCAGCACCTAATTGGTTATAACACAGTACTATAGGTTTCCTAATTACCTAGAGCAGAGCAGGAAAGTGTAGGGTCATTTATAGTGCATAGGAGGTTCTGTGCCAGGGTCATCTAGAAGTCACAGGAAGCTTTCTGCCAGTGTCCTTTTCCAAATAAGGCCAGGAGCCCTACTCACAAAGGGAGTCTTCCATTTGGGACCAACCTCAGAAAACTATCTAGACATGATGTACTTATGTGCAGAGCTATCCCAACAATGTGGCATGTACATAAATGTAGGCAAGCACTCATACACATAAACTAAATACTAAGTTTTTGAAATACCATTTGATCTTCACAAAGTATAAATTACAATTTATTGTTAATTGTTTGATATAAATTTGCTAGTAATTATTTATAGAAAATTCATTACCCAATGCAAAATAGTGAGTCAAAGTGGGTTTGATATTTTCCCAAGATCAACCAAATTAACCGACATCATGATCCTGAATTTTTCACATATCTGTCAGACCTTCTCTTGGTAGAAAATTTCCCACACATTTATCTGTTTTACAGTTTGCGTATTTTTAAATGAATTAAATTATATTAGGAGTACTGTAGGGTTTTTTTGAGAAATAGTGTAAAATTTCAGAGTTCATAATGTGGAAAATATTCTTTCTGTGAGTGAAAAAAATTCTCAGTTCTAAATTTGATATTACAATTATTTTAAAGTATTTTTCTACCTATAGTAATATTTTCTTTTTTCTTTTTCTTTCTTTTTTTGTTTGTTTGTTTTGTTTTGTTTTATTTCAAGATAGGGTATCTCTGTTGTATATCTGGCTATGCTGGAACTCAATCTGTAGAAGAGGTTGGCCTTGAACTCACAGTGATCAGCTTGTCTCTGCCCCATGAATACTGGGATTAAAGATATGAACCACCATCACCTGGCCTTATAGTTTTATTTTTTTTAATTATAGCAATATTTTCAATACTAGGTATGTAAAGTTATTCTCTATGAAATGGCACTATCTGTCAATTACAATATATATCACCTCGGAAGGGCAGCTCATGGAGTTTAATGTAACTTCCTTCTTTCATGCCCAAAATTTTCATTTCTATTTAAATAAAAGCAAGGAAAATAAATCTCACCTAAATAAGATCACTATCAAACAGCCAAGACAAAAATGCACAGATACCTACTAAAAATCACATAATATGTTTTGTAACAAAATGGATAATGAATACATAAATACAGTCATAAAAACATAATTATTATTTTCACAAATTACTTTCTTGTAGAATTAGAACAATTAATTTCATTAACATAAAGCACTTGCATCTGTTTCTTCTTATAAGTATTTCCTGACTACTATGCAAATCAGAACAATAATTCTTGTTATGGTAAGACTGCAGCTGTAATTTATGTCAGAAAATACTCTGGATAAAAAGGAATAATCAATAGTAGTCATGAATGCTTTATTTTCATTAGGTTATATTTACCCTTTTTTTATAACATGCTAGTAAATTTGTGTGTGTGTGTGCGTGTGCGTGTGCGTGTGCGTGTGTGTGTGTGTGTGTGTGTGTGTGTGTGTTTTCTGAAAGAGAAGTTGTTGTATACACAGGTTAAGCAGAAAAGAGAGTGAGGGGCCTGTCTTATAGAGCCATTACAAAGTTATGATATTTTTTTTAATATTTCTCTGAACTAGTGCCTACAATCCACTGTTAAGCATCTGTTCTTGTTATGTGTGAAGGAATATATTTGTAATCCTGGATTTACTATGCTTAAACAGGGAAGTCAAAGACCATCCTGAGTTAGATACTAAGACCCTGACTCAAACAAAACAAGAAGGCTTTTATTCATAGTGCAGATCATCGTAGCAAAGGTAACACCTGGAATTACTAATTCACAGTGTAGGCTTATTAAAAATTCTCAGGAAGTTTTTCAGATGAGACTGAGTTAGTTTACTTGATTGACTGGAAGTTGAAGTTAGGTATTTTATAGGCAGTAAGGATTTGAAAATAAGAAGATGTAAACACCAGTACCAGAAGCTTCAGAAGCATTCCCATTCTGTGTGACTACATTATATATTCTAAGTATAGGCAGCAGTTTAAGGGAACAACCAGCAAGAGATTGATTTGCCATAATCTAGAGATTGGAAGCAATACCCTGAAATCTTGTGCTTAGACCATAGAAGAATGACCAGACTAATCTCCAGTGTTCCTTCTGAAAGATTCTAGTGAGGCTTATGTTGAAAAATTGAAGATAGTTAGGTATTGGACCCATTGTTGATGCTGAATGTCATATTAAAAGTCAGTTTCTTACTCTAGCTAGAATTCACTTTCATCCTTGCCTCTAAATGACAAGATACACATTTTCATCATGCCACCTTTAGAAAATACTATTTTACACTGATTCTTTATATCCACCACTAATAATTTGGTAATATAAAACCCAATTGCAAATTTGTATAACAGACATGATTTTTATATTAGCTGGCATAACCAAAAAAAGACAAAATAGGCCTGGTGGTGGTTGAGTATGTCTTTAATCCAAGCATTTGAGAGGTAGAGGCAGGTGGATTTATGTGAACTAGACGTCAGTCTGATTGACAGAATGAGTTCGAGGACAGCCAGAGTTACAACAGAGAAACCATGTTTTTAAGTGGGGGAGGGGGATTGTAAGATATTCAAATATACACAAATATGAATGTTTATATATGTACATTTTGTAATGACAAAATCAAGCTACTCAACATACACATTACCTCATATACTTATCATTTTATCAACAAGAACATTTTATAAATCTGCTCTTTGTAATTTTCAGAAATATAATATACTACTATTAATTATTTTTGATATGTGGTACAATCAATTTCTTGATGTTATTTCTCTAACTGAAATCTTATTAGAATGTACTAATTTGTACATTTAGGTAGATTTATCTTATGAAACATATATACACATGCATTGTAATGAACAATAAAGAAAATATATAGAGCTTTCCAAATCTGTCATTTTAATTGATTGTAAAACTGTGATTGTTTTTTTAAATATTTCATCCCATATTTATTGCATGTTTCTGTGTACCTGAGCCTTCTGAATTTATTGCTTAGTGGGACAACTCCACCCTTTTCTACCAGTGAATTTAAATGCCCAACTGTTTTGGCCTTTGTTATGGTTACATTTGTCCCCATTAATATTTACTTTCAATTTTTTAAGTTTTTACTTAGAATATAATTGTACAATTCGTCTTCTTCCTTTCCTCTCTCAAGCCTCCCATGCCCCCACTTCCTCTCAAATTCATGGTCTCTTTTTCTTTATTATTGTTACACACACACACACACACCCCTTGCTGAGTTTGTTTAGTGTTGCAAGTTTCAGGGCTGACCACTTGGTATTGAATAACCAACTAGGGACTCATCTCTGGAAAAGACATTCTACTTCTTTCTGCAAGCAATAGTTGCCTGCAGTTCTTTTTAGGGCCTGGGCCTTTTGAGATTTCCAACTTCCATGCTAACAAGTTTTACTTTTAAATACAGACATACTAAAGAAAATCACAGATAACTTCCTTGTCATATCCTTTAACTTCCTTGCCTCCAGTGTGTAGCAGAAAGGTGATTTCCTTTAGTTGATCTGTCTTAATCATCACAGTATAGAATACAGAATTACTTGTCAATTGATTCAATAATGTTAGAAGTTTGTGATGCCCAATTGACTCCCTCATATAATTTCAAGGTTGCATTTACATTAAAATAATTGTCTAGCAAGCTGTTCAAGAGACCTGAAATGAGGTAGGACTCTGCTAAAGTGGGGTTGGCAACTTTCTACAATGATCCAAGAACATGTTTGATAAAGACTTAGTATCTTTGTATTAGTATTCTTTGATAAAGAATGAGTATCAAGTAGACTGCTGGGATAGTTTTTACCATGATTGTGAAATGCAGATAACATGATCTTTCACAACACTCTACTTGCCATTTTTCCTCACTATTCTACTTCCTAAGACCTCTTTTTCTATAGATTGACACAGAGGGTAAGAAATGGAAGACATTTATATTCTCTAGTATTTAATCAAGTTTACTCTACCAACTAATTTGTGTTAACAAAAAGAAATGGACACCAATCATCTCCTAATTGCATTCCTAAGATTCAAAAAGATAACTCTTTCTAAGACAATATGAGAAGGGGCTAGAAATTCTGGACATAAAAATAGCACAAAGATAATTATATCAACATAGCATCTTGTAATGTCTACCCTAAAAGTAGTTTCTGAAAATTAAATGAGGTAAAGTTTAAAAGCTTCTTATTACAGTAGTTATTTAGCCCAAAATTTGGCTTGATTTATTAAACTACATTTTGGTTGCTATTGATTTAGATGACATTTGTTAAGAAATAGCTCATAAACAGAAACAAATGATGACCAATTCTGTGGACAAAAGATGAATAATTTCTTAGCACAGCTAAGTCTTATTTAAGGTAACAGCATAGCTAATTTTTATTTAAGGTAACAGTTTAGTCAGGACTATTTTCTTACATTCCAGATTACAGATTCAACTATTCAACCATTGGTTGTCAAATGAAACTGACTTTGTTCATTCATCCTCTGATATCTACAATGTATCATCATTGAAGTGTGTAGGATTGTGTAATACTTTCCTCCAAGATTGAAACATTTCATCCTGAAGGGAAGCTCTTTAAACAGGAAGGTAAACAAATCAAGATAGCTTCAGGAAGTCCCTAAAACTGATCAGATTCACTAGAGTAAGCATTAATAGTTGTGAATCTCTCTCAAATGAAAGGAAAAAGAACTGCAAAAAAAGAGTCTCCAAGGAGAAAAGCTGCAAAGACAACTGAAACTACATCTGCTTCCCAAAGAAACAGAAACCAACTGAGCTGCCTGGAAGATGGTAAGACCAACTGGGTCAGCTGGAAAGGACACTATCCAACTTGTTGAGATGCCTACAGGCCATTCCGTGTGCTTCAGATTCTCAGCTGTAGTGACCTGGCAGCCACACTGGGGTAGGCTTTGGTAATACAGCTGTTTTGAGTCATTTATGCTTCCATAAGTAACCCTTCACCCATATTCATATAAGGAACCCCAACAGAACTCATTGGCCCATCAAGCTGGACTTTGGTGGTATCTGTACTTTGGTCTGTTGTGGGCTTCCTATCTGGGGTAAGTAGATGTGTGCTGTGTCTCCACAGGAAAAGTTTTGTCACACAACAGTGGAAAGCATGAAAACCAGTACAGAAAAATCTGAGCTCTTTAAAACTATTTCTTGACCATAAATAAGAATGATAACAATGAGAAATCAAAAGCTAAGTAATAAGAAGCCTGTAACCATAACCTATTTGGTGATTAAAGATTATGAACAGTATATACTTTTTATCCTTAAAAGACCAAGTATTAAGAATGCTTAACCCATTCTTGTGGAAAATTCAAACTAAGAGTAGAAGCAAATGAGTAAATGATACCTAACGATCAGAAAGCCAAGGCTGAACCCTAGGCCATCTTCACTGACGCAGGCTCTCAATATGAAAACAATCCATCCAAATGTGTCTGGAACCAGAAATACAAAGAAAACATAGCTTGTTTATAATATCCTTATTTGCTGAAATTTATCATAGATTTTTGAAAATTTTTGTAGTTCTTCTAATAAAGAAAACAAGCTTGGTTGATAATCACATGGGAATATCAAGGGATTTCTTAATTACTTCATATCTTGTTTAACTATAAGTAATTTAATATAATGAATTTGAATGAGATTTAGGCTAATTTCTGGAAAATCAATGGTTTCTTTTCTTATAATACAATCAAGTTTATTCCACTTAAATTTATAACCCAACTCCTAAATACAGTATTAGTTTGCTCTTTGGTAGAGAATAACTAGGAAACTTTCAAGAAACCCAATGGTGCCAAAAGTAATGGCAATGTAGAAAAATGTACTCAAATATACTAAATGATATAAATCACTAGTGCTTTTCAGTACTATTTGGTATTTCTCCCTTATAAAACTCAATAAAGACAGTTTCAAATTTGAAAATTTGATACGAAAAACCCTGCAATTGCTTAACCTGAAAGGCTGGAAGGGCTGTCCTTGCAGCATCTTCTACACACAATTGATACAATCCTATATGGACGAAAATAGCAGCTTAGTTTTTAAAAAATCAAACAAGTACAATTTAATGTCCATATTAAGGGAATGAAATCAATGAAAAAAGGGAATACTTTTTTCAATTTCTGTACATGCATTTACTACTTAGAAAAAGCAATATTCTTTGTTAGTCTTCTTTATTAATTTATGCTATCAATCCAGATATATTATAGATATATTATATATTAGATTTTCACAATGAACTAATTTTACATTTAATTTTTTTAAATTTTCACTTCAGTGAGAAACTCAGAGCACTTATGAGGTTGTTAACTACTCTGGTAGTTCCCTATCACAAAAATCATGATACTGACACTTTATCAATTGAATGAAAAGAAATAAACTCTTGAAAACATAATCCAAGTATAAGGGTATTTTGGATGGAGAAAGAGTATTTTACCCAAATTGAAACATAGTATACAAGCATCAAACCATCAGCCCTTCCTGAGTCTTTCAGCACAAGTTCCAAAGTCAGTTCTCTACCTTTGTATAAGAAACATCCATATAATTTATTTATAAAAGCATAGTCATATAGATAGCCACTACATACATATAAGCATATTTGAATTTTAGATACTATAGTTTAAATTCTGTCATTTCATCATAATCATATCATTCATTCATAAAGCACTCACAATATACAGATCACAGGACTATTTTTGTTTGTTTGCTGTTCCTGTTTAAAAAAAATATAAATTTATCAAGAGCTTTGTGATTCTGTTTATAGTATATATTGGTTGTCAATTTTAATATTTGACTTCCCATAAACATAGCTCTCTATTTCCATATGGGAGTGCATAGAATACATAACACCAAGCCCTTTTTCCTTTTATGTTAAAATAAAGATGACAGTATATAACAATGCTGGCTATTCACATTGGACCCAGAAGAGTACTTAGACACGACTTTAATTGTAAAAGTAACTGCATAAATAAGAAGGTCCACCTTTTTTGATAGAAGAAACAGTAGGGATGATATTGAAGCATAGATCTAAATTCTATCAGCCTCCTCATGGGCCCCTAGGAAGGAGCCTCCTATTCCTCCATTTGAGTCTCATTTAATTGCTAAAGTCTCACAGTATTAAAGGTTAGTGAGATAGAGATACAAGATACTGTAGTTTGAATACTGTTTGTCTCCAAAACTCATTTTAAAATTGGTTGTTATTGTGGCAATGTTAGCAGGTAGAACTTTAATTATTTTTTAAAGAATGATGACTTATTTTCTTTCTTTATTATTTTATTATTTATTATGTTATTATTTAAAACAGGTATGTTTTAATTATATTCTTCTCCTCCTCCAATCCATCCATATACTTTCTGCCTTCCTAGCTACACAATTTTTAAGTTCTTTCTCAAAGAAACAAATGAAACCCAATACAACAACAAATGACCCAAAGCCAAGAAAACAAAATAAAAATACCCCCTAAAACTGTAATACCCCCCTCAGAACTGTAATTAAGTAAAAGTGTGTGTACACATGCAAGCATGTGCGCGTGTGCACACACACACACACACACACACACACCAAAACAAAAACATGGAGTCCATTATTTGTTTGTTAACTCTTGAATTTGAAATCTGCCCTGGAGTGACTGATATAGCCAGTCTTACACCACTGGAGAAAACTGATCTCCAATCTTTCAGTTGTTAACCTTTACCCTAGTTGATAAATATTCACTCATTCATTCATTTTTTAAAAATATAACAAAGTAATATATAATAGCACACACACACACACACACACATACACACACACACACACACACACACACACATCACATGAAAGTAGGTCAAGACAAACCAACAGAAAGAAAAGAGCCCAAGAGAAGGCACAAGAATCAGACACCTGTTCTCTTGCACACTCAAGAGTTCCATAAAAACACCTAACTGGAAGCTAAAATACATATGTAAAGGGTCTGGTACAGACTCAGAATTTTAAAAGGTGTGAGATGTTAAGAAAGACTATGTCCTTTTCCTACAGCAGGGTTAATTTTCATCTAAGCTTGAAGCAGTTCTTATCTGCATTCTTTTCATACCTTCCTATTCCTCTGCCTTCTACCATAACTCACAGTAACATGGGTCCTTCATCAGAAGCTGAGCTCTATACAATTGGGCTTCCCAATCTCTAGAAACAGGAAACAAAGTAACCCTTAGTGATAACACCAGTTCTTAGGTCTTAAGTTATAATGACAGCAGGTGGGTTAAAGCATGGTAATTGGTTTTGTTTTCAGTTTTGCATTTTTAGACAACTAACATAGAAGAATAAAAGGATAAAAATGCATTTGTAATTTCCCAATGTGAACTTGTTTTGAATCTTCATGCACCAGAATGACTTAAAGCTAGAAGCATGTAAAAAACAACAACAAAAACAAAACAGAGATTTCAAACATAGGTGACAAGTTTGAGCATAAACTGAAAATGATTTACTCAGTGAAGATTGTGAACTAAAAGTACTTGAGAACAAGTTTAGTATAGACAAACATAGAAAAGTGAACTTTATCAGCAGTTGGATTAAAGGACTTGTTGGGACTCTGACAGTGCCAGAAGCAGGAAGATCTTTAAGTTTCTTCTTGGAATATTGATTGTGCTTTCATACAAACTGTTTTAAGACACAAAAGTGTAGAATGAGTCATGAGGAATTTCAGAGGGAGATTTAAGCTGATTCCTTTTAGGAAAGAATAGGTCTATGAAATTACAGAGCCTGGCCAAGGGTCTGGAACTAATTGTCTAGACATTCTTTGCTAATTTCAAAGCTTTGAAAACAGACTTGGGAACTGTGTACTGGATTCAAATATCATATTATGAGACACAGATGTGAGATGTTCAAAGTGGAATATGGTTTTCTACATCTCAAACTCTGGCTGAAAATTTGTGGCCATCATGTCAGTGCTCAAAGGTGAAGACTTTAAAAGGGGCTTGCAGCCATTGTCCATATTCTACTTTTCAATGCCTCAACTTAATATTAGAGCAACTGTATGAGTGAATAGAAGAGGATAGCAATTCATCTTCCTATCTGGAAACATTACATCAATTTTATTTCCACTCCGTACTCTATGACTCAGCAGGGAATATTCCCAAGATGTTGTGCCATTTAAGTATTTATGAATCTTTTCACTGTTGCTTGAAAAAGCTTAGAAATGAGAAGAAGATATAATGACAAAGAACTGACCCTTAAAATTTGGCTGATTAAAATCAGGAGGCAAAAGATAATATTAAGAACAGGAATAAAAAGAAAAATATTATCTTTTAACTTTAGAATAATAGGCTAAAAGTAAAGATATGTCATATCCCAAGCATTTATTCTGTGCATTTTATATATTCATTCATGTATACATTTGTCTAGCATATATTAAAACTGCACTGTTAGAAGAGTTAATGGATTACAAAGGTGATAAACAGACTTGCTAGACCCCTGGAGTTTGCATTCCAGTATTGGAATGATAGTTGATAGTTGGAAAAGAAATAACATAGTAAAGGGTCATAGTGGGTAATTGGATCAGAAATGCCACTTGTACATGGAGCCATCTGTGCTGGTGTAGCAAGAAAAAAGACCCTGAACCCTTTAGCTTCTTTAAATGATTGCAGTGACTAAAAGAATACAATATCATCGTTTTAATTTCCAAGGTCCCAAAGCTATCATTCTGGTGAAGCTGTGAATGGTGGTGAATGGAGTGAAGAAGTCCCAGTATGCCTGTGTTACTTTGTGAGTCTAGGATGAGAGGTACTATTGCTTCTGTGTGATAAAAAAAGAAGAAAGACAGAAAGAAAAAAGAAATGAGCAGGCCTAAACTTCAAACATTTAGACAGATAGAAATAATAAGCTGAAGTCAGGCAAATCGATGTATTATTTAAAGGAGAAATCAGAGGCATTTATAAATGCTAACACTGAAGGGCTTTTTTTTAAATTTTACTTTGAATGAAATATATACTTTGAAGGTGATTGAAAAATAATGCAGTAGTTTAATGGGGATGTTGTAAAGTATTAAAGAACTAAACTCATTAACAATCCAAGTTTATTGGACACATTGTCTTATAACTTATTGTGTCACAAAAACACATTAGAATGGGGACTATTTAAGAAGAAGGAGATTAATTGGAGTGAAAGGGAACAAAAGAGGGAATAGCAATGAATATGAATGTAAAACATGTGAATGTATGAAAGCACCATAATGAAACCCATTGGTATGTATAGTTAATATATGAATACAAACAGAAAGTTAGAATTATCTTGAGTGTTTCTAAGTATATTTGCCAAGACTTCAAAAATGTTACACAATGAATTCAAGGTGGCACTTAAGGGAGAGAATGGCAATTTATATTCATTCTTTTCTATCCTCCCAGAGTCAAAGCACATCAAACACGATCCCTGCTTCTTGCCTGTGGCACTCTTTGTTAATACACCATGAGCCTGCACTAACTTCTTATGTGACAAAGGAAGTAATCATGGACACTAGACTTAATATTGATTTGTAGCAACTACTGCAGGAAAGTTGAAAGATTTTAGAAGAACCAAAGTGACAGCATGCAATTTCTTGAGTAAAAACAAATTATAAACACTTTTAAAAAATTCCTAGTACATTGTTGAAAATATTTGCAAAATGAGGCATTTTGGAACAATTGAAGTAATAAGCCAATAAGCCAATCAACACATTTATGCTGTTACCTGTGTATATACAGTTGGGTAAGGAGACACCAACAATATAACACAACAGAAAGACATTTGTTACCCGTTCCTCCTAAAAAGTCATGCTTTTTCTCCATAGCAGCATATTTTATAACTTGCATGTAATGCTTCTAAATCTTAAACTATTGGTTTATTATAAGATTTTGATTTCATGATATGATTTGGCACAGATTAAAAGAAATAAAATATTTTAAATTTAAAGGAGTATACTATATTCTAAATCTTCCATAAAGAACTTGGCTTTTATTCTATATCTGTAGGCTACATATGTCAGGATGTTATTTGAAAATGATAAATTACAACTTAGTAGAAAACACTTTAGATTTCCACATAGAAATCATTTCATTATTATGATTCAGTCAAAACACATTTCATCTGTTGCAGTTAGAAACAAAATGACAGATTGTTAAAGAAGGGTGAACTTTGAATTAATAGAGATAAACACATGGGTACAGAAATGATTTATTGAGAAATCCAAATGAAACTAATGACAAAATATTAAAAGATGTGAGAAATTTAAGTTTTAAGAATTAGTCTGCTACCAAAAATCAGGATTTCTTGTTTTTCAGAGATTCCGTTATGTATCTTGATTTTCCTTATAACCATATTTGTGCTGTGTCTTTCATCCATTATATAGTTAGAAGATTTTACTGATACAATTTTTTAAATACTTTTCTTGAGATATATTTTTATGTGAGCTTCAGGTAACTAATATTTTCAATTTGATGGTTGAACCTAGGCAGGCACCACTACTGTAAATTCTGCTACTGTGAATGTAGGAACACAGGCATCTCTGTGATATTTGATTCCATTTAGGTCAATTTACCCAGGATATGGGATTTAAAATGAAACATTGAAAATGTTATGGATGAAACCATAACACAAGGAAAGGAATAAATGTAGCCATCACTTAACATTTGTAAAAGATTCTCCACTGTCTTTAGTCATTGTTTCTGTCTCTGTCTGTTTCTATCTCTCTCTGAGTGTGTCCATGCATACCTGAGTGTGTGTATGCATATGTGCATGGGCGTTTCTGTGTTTGTCTGTGTGAACAACTGGACAACCTAAGCCATGAGCAACAAGTACACAGTATGTTATTGTTAAATCTCGCTACTGTGATGTTTCAACTTCCAGTCAAACCATTTGTAATCACCATTCTGCTCTCTGCTTCCATGAGTTTTAGTATATTTTACCTTCTATGACTGACTTTTTTCTCTTTCTATAGGTTGTACATATTCATTCATGAATCACAAATTCCAGAATATTTTGTCTTTTTAAGATTGAATTGGTATTCTATTTTTGTTCATTTTATAGTTACTGAAATAACATATTTCTAAAAAAGTTGAAAAGAAAGGAGGGCTTAATTTTAGTTCACACAGTCCAAGGCATTAAGTGCTTGAGGCAACCGATCACACTGCCTTCACTATCAAGACACAGAGAAGGATAAATGAATATTAGCTCCCTTTATTTCATACAGTTCAGGATTCCTTGCCAAGGACATGATCTCATCCATAATTAAGATGGTGCTGATTACCTTAGTTAACATAATTAAGACAACTCCACAAAGAACTCTGATAGGGCACTCTCCCAGGTGACTCTAAAGCATGCCAAGTTAACAATTAACACTGTCACATGTTCCATTCAATAAATATTCAATAAATATACCTTATTTAAATAAATAAATAAATGTTCATCTGTCTATGAACATTCAGTATTTACAGATATTGGCTATTGTAAATTCTGCAACTGTGAATGTAAGAACACAGGCATCTCTGTGATATTTGATTCCATTTAGGTCAATTTACCCAGGATATGGGATTTAAAATGAAACTGATAGATAATAATGCTGATGTTCTTAATTTGTTGGCATTGTTTTACACAGTGTCTACCACTTTATATTCTCACAATACTGAATGAATATCCCAATTTCGTCATTCCTTGTCAAAACTTGCTTTTGTATTTTAGATCTATGTAACAGGCATGAGGTGCTCTCTCCTTGCGACTTTGTCTTGCATTTTGCAAATGATTACTGACATTATATTCCCATGTGTCTCTTGGTCACTGTGTGTCTTTTATGGATAAACTGTTAATCAGCCTATGTTAATACAGCTTAGTGTTTCATAAATTATACATATCCTCATTTGGCTCCTTGGGTTATTTTTAAGAGAAATGTTTATTCTCTCTTTGTACTTCTAAATATGTACTTTAAAATCTATTTAGTTTTAAGATTTTTTTAAACTTTTAAGCTTTATGTATTTAGTTAAGGTAAATACACATGCATATACATATATATGGGTTTTGTGAAACTGAATCTTTTGTTATTGTTTGTTTTGTTATTGTATCCAAAAATATGTTAATATGTTTCTCTTAAATTAAGAGATATAAACAATCTATCTATCTATCTATATATATATATATATATATATATATATATATATATATATAGATGTATATAGATAGATAGATATATGTTCTTTCTTATATATTTAAAAGAATTTCTTATGTTTAGGTATTTTTTATGATTGCTCTACTGTGTTCTGTATGTACACTTTTGAAAATGTTTTGTGGCTATGTAAGAATATTTTCTATCATCTAGCTGTTAGAGACTTTGATATCTATTCCTTTATCCTCATTTTAAAATTCATTTTTATCTTTTAACATTTCTTTCTTTCTATATGAATGGGTGTTTTACTTGAATGTATGTCTGTTTGAAACATTCATGTGTGACAAGCACAGAGGTAAAAAGAGGGAGTCACGTCCTCTGTAACTGGAGTCACAGATCGTTGTGAGTCACTGTATGTATATAGCTAAGAATCAAATTTGGGTTCTCTATAAGGATGACTAAAGCTCTTAAATGCTAAGGCATCTCTACAGCCACTATTGTTCTCTTCTTAAAGCCTTATTTTAGTTCCATCCCTTTTTGGGCTTAAGTACTTTTCACATAAGTAAATTTGTGAAAATTGCTACTATGAAGGTAAATAGTTCAATTTTTCCTTCTTGCTTTGGAAATTCTGCATCATATATATTCACTATATATCACTGTGTGCTTAAATAAGTACACCATCAAATATTGTTGGTTATTATCTCTTACCTAAGAATTTAATTCTTATATTTTGGTTGTGATTAGCAAATATATGACATATATTTTCATAATCCTATTTGTGGATTGAATGCATTCTTTTTATCAAATATTCTTTTCTACTTGTGTTTTCACTTCATAATCTTAGTTAATATTGCTGTAATCTGTTTCTTTTTTCCATTCTATTTTAGAAAGACACATCATATTTATTCCAAGAAATTTTTCATATGCACTTAATTCTATTTTTAAGTAATACTTTTGTTCTTACCAAAAATAGTACTCAGGTCTCAGAAAATACTGAATTTTTCCCCAAAAACTTTTTTCTATCTAGTCATTGTTTAGTATAACCATAGAATCTGGGCTTAAATATTATATTTTTAAATTCTAGAAATATCGTTTGTTTTCTGCCAAAATTTCATTAAACTCACTTATTTTCTCTGATTTTATATAAAAATTTTAATCAATCTAGTCATATTAAAATTATTTCATATCCTGCATCTGATTTATCTTTTATCCATAATTTCTGTGGAGTAGATTCTGAAGGATCTGTGTATTGTTTGCCGTAGTATTTATCTGGGCAGAATGCAGATAGAAGACTTGCTTACAATTTTTACTTATAGGCTTTAGAAAATAGAGTTTATAGAATCATTTATGCAAAATGGCCTAGTACAGCCAGGGAATCAGGAATTTTCAGCCTACAGTTTCTGATTTCTCCAATTAGGCTCACTGCCACGTCAAGCAGCTTCATCATCATCTGCACCTGAAGTCCACTTTTCCCATTACTAGAATTGTGGGAGTTAAAGCTGCAAAACTTAATGTTCAAACTTAGTCACAGCTTCCTTTCCCTTGTTTCAAGGAAAAAAATTACAATGGGCCAATCATGAATAAATGTAATGAATATTTCTATTTATTAATTGATACAGCTTACTGAATCGAACTGTTACCTGTGACAATTCCAACTTTCCAATTATGTCTATTTATTCTACATTGATTTTTTTAAGTTTTATTTGAGTTATAAATAAAATGACATGTCCTTTTATTGTTTTTGTTAATCTAATCATAGTACTGAGGATTAAATTTAGGGCTTTGTGAATGTCATAAAAGCACTATACCATTGCAACATATTTATTGTTTTATTATTACTGCATCATTTTTATTACTATTATTACTTACTTTGAGACAGAGTCTTGGTAACTTTACAGGTTTGCCTTGACTTCTGTAGATATGAACCATGAATGCTAACCTTTCTAGCTCAGCCTCCTAAATATCTGGTGTTATATCCCTGTGTCACCAGCCCTGGTATTGTATTTATATTAATGAATAAAAATATCAAGGCTAGAAGTAACTTCAAGTTCATATGCTCATATTTGTACTCCTGATTATGTGGAATGAAATGTGCTAGATTGTCTGAATCATTAACTACCTCCATTTATGGTATATATACTAAGATAGTATACTACTTTCCAAGTTCCACTTATCTTTCCAGTTACAGGTAATAGAAGAAATGACTGAAAAGAGACATTTCTTAAAAGGCAGTTCCATAGACCCAGTGTAGGGAGAAAGACACTGGGGTGAAGAGATGGTTTTCTGGGACTGTGTAATGGGAGGAACATAGCTTTGGGAAAATCCTTTTAATTATTGGTAACTGGTAACTGCTGACGAGTGCTTTCTGAGACTTAACTTGTACCTGATGTAAGCTCGTGGCTGAGGCAATTATTGTTAAAAGTGCCTTGCCCGTCATAACTCTCATTTTAAAAAGCATTGGTTTATTGCATTGTTAATGAAGAAGCCTTATAACCATCACAGCCAATAAGCAATGAGCAGCTCTTGGAACACCTGGAGACCTCAGCATACATGAACACCAGAATGGTGCCAGATAGTTGGCTGGGCCTGTGAAGGTGATATTGTTTCCTTCATTAAACAAGGAATAACCTTTGTATTGGTTGAGGGAAGGTCAATTAGCATTGTCTTACAACAATAAAAGTTCTTCAGCTAGTTAGTTCTAGTCCAGTTGCTTCAGATGGACTGCCTGCTTTCAAGTTCACAGTTTATATCTTGGAAGTGGCTTTCTGTCCCTTATCATACCCATGAGTGACACAGAGCAGCCACAACCCATTATCCCCTTTGTGGTGTTATTTAAAAAATATATTTGTGCATTGAGAATTTTATAAATTGTATTTTGATTATATTCCTCCCATATGCATTTCCAATCAATATCTACCTTTCTGTCTTCATTTATTTGTTTTAAACCCACTGAATCTAATTGGTGCTGCGTATATGCCCTCAGTGTGTGACCATCCACTGGAGAGTATTACAGACTGTCTTAATTTCACCCTCTATCCAGCCATACTTAATCAGATTCCAGGCCACCTCAAGATCAGTTTGATACATAGACTTCAGGTAAAACTCCTGGCCTGTCCAGCAAATATTCCACACTGGCACAATTGTTTAATTCTATCATATATCTTGAACATTATCAAAAATTCCTCAGTCTCCCCTCTGAAATTTTCATAATTAAAAACCTGATCGAAGAGACTGTGAACTTCCTTGTTACATAATGAAAAGCATGAAATTTTCTGTCACTTTAATATGGATGTGTTTAGATTTCAGGTAGAATAAAGGAAGCATGAAAGCTTCATTTCAGAGTCATAAAAACTAACCAAGAACACACAAAGAAGCTGATAAAGAATGACTTAAATCAGAAGCTATGTAATTTTAAGACTCACAGCACAGATGTCAGGAATAGGATTTTGTGGTTTTACTTCTAAGTATTAAATTTTTTTTTTAAAAAAACAAGAGTAGAATGAATTTTTTGAACTGTGATCCTGATATGTACATTATCTTATAAACATCATTTTAATACTAAAATTGAAATACTCCTGAGTTAATACATCTGTGGATTTATATTAGAGATAGGAACATAGGGAAGACTCAACCAGAAATTTCATCATCAAAGATAGAAAACCAATACCGCATTCTTATAGTTCACAGTTTGATAACTTAATTGTGCATCACACAAGTAAACACCTAAAGGAAAAAAATATAACTGGGTTTAATTTAATTGACTATACTGATCTCACTGTGACAAACATAGCAATAGTCTTTCATTAAAATATATAAAAAACAAAGATTACAAACAGTTTGTGGATGTAATGTTCCTTCATCACCCAAATTATTCACCTTCCTTTGCTTCTTTTTTAAGTTTTGAACATATTCAGTTTGTATTCAGCCAAGAGAAACAGCAGGGCTCTCTTAAACCTGCCACCAATGATTTATTAAACTCATTTTCTATTCATTTGTTTATAGATCAAATGCAGAAAGAAAAGCTCAACAATATTGAACATATTTAATAAAAAGAACACATACACTGATTATTTAAACTTTGCATTGTGCTAGGTTAGATATTTTGGAAGAAAGACAATAATTATACATAGGCAATTGCTTTGATGCAGCTTCCAAAATCAATATAGCTACTTAGTACAAGGTAGGCATTTCTGTATGTTTAGCATTGGCAATCATTCCACACTATGACATTCAGGTGAATGTGTTTTATTGCAGACATGGGAAAACAGATAAATGAACTTTTTATTGACAGTTTGCTAGTCTTTATAAATGGGATGCCATTAATCTTCTATTTGCTGTAACAGCAGTCTTCACATTGGTTGAATTTTCACTCTATTAGTAAAGCATTTTGTTTTGACTATTCTGTTTATGAATAACAAAATATATCTCTCACATACATTATGAAATATGTGAAAATATTACAAAATAGGTATTTTGAATGACTGATAAACTCTTGCTAAAATGGAAGGTCTGTCCTTTACTTCCTGTGCTGTATGGATCCTCTTGTTAACACTATCTGGGTATCACCTTGCAGTCTACCATTCTATAAACACTGTTTCCTCGAGATGTTCAGTAAACATTTAAAGAAAACAAATAAGTATGTATTATTACAAAGTAGAACACTGCTTGTTTCTTATGGCTTTCTTCCAATCAGAAAGTTTGCATTAATCTCTGTTTTCAATGAGTAGTATGACTATATATTATCATTTCCACAAAGACCCAGTATCATCACTGGGTATTCTAGATATTCCAGATCTTATTATTTTGACAACTGTGGTTGAGAACAGAATGACTCATATACTCATATATTTACATACTTGCTTTCCTGTTGGTGAAATTGCTTTGGGGAGATTAGGAAATGTGCCACTAGGGAAGGGATTGAGCTTTCAAAACACTCTTCTCTCATCTCTGTCTCATGGTTGTGTCTGAATATACAAGTTTTCAATTGCTACTACAGTGTCTTGTCTGCCTACTTGCCTGCCTGCCTGCTGCTACGATGGTCATAGACTCTAACCCTCTAAAACTGTAAGTCACAGATATACTCTTTCAACTATAAGTTGCAATATTTCCTTATCGCAATAGGAACTAAAACAACAATATTATTTTTAAAAAATAATTAATTCATTTTTTCTAAAGAGAAACTATATATATATGTGTGTGTGTGTGTGGGTGTGTGTGTGTGTGTGTGTGTGTGTGTGTGTGTGTGTATTGAGCTGGAATCTGATTCTAGTAGTGTATCTACAATTCAGCAGGCATAGGGTGACAACTACCATTTGATCTCACTTGTATGTGGAAACTGAAACTGGTGAAGTAGCAAAACTAGTAGAATAGTAGTTATCAGCCTCAGAGAGTCAGGAGGCGATGGGAAGACAGTTTACAATGTGAACAAAGTTTCAATTAGACTAAAGAAACTTGTGAGATCTATTACACAACAAAGTATCATTCATCATTACATGTTTGTGCTTTATAATTCTTCAGAATTTAAAATAAGTCACCGCCAAAAGTAATGGGTAATTGAGATGATGGATATTCTTATTAGCTTGAATTAATCATTCCACACTGGGAACATAGTAGTATAATATAATACCACATGATAGTCTTTATATATATAGTTGTGATTTATTAAATGATAATAACAATATTTCCTAAATATCTATGTAGGGATAAATAATTCTAGCCTCTATCATTTACAGAGTTTTACTATTAGTTTCAGTTCTCAGAATGTCACATTTTCCTGAAGGACCAGTAGGGGTTAAATGTACTCATGTCCATAAACAGTGTTAGTCAAATCATGTTGAGGGTTGATTTACTATGGAGGTATGCCTAGCTAGCTTAAAAATCTTAAGGCACTAAAATTTTTATAGTTAAAAGTAGAACTATATGATTCATTAATCTTACTACTGTATATATGCCTAACAGAAATGAGAACAGCATGCAAAAAGGATATGTACATGCTATTGTTCACAACTAAATATGTATAATCTATATAAAATGGAAACAGTTAGGAGTCTATCGGCTGATGAATGGGTAAAAAAAATAAGGCAAACATTATAAAATTCCATTCAGCCAAAGAGAAGAATTAAATTTTATCATCTATAACAGTATAGATAAGTCTAGAAAGATCCTTCTAGCTTCTAAGTAAAATAATTCAGACACTAAATTACAAGCACTTAAACTTCATTAATGTATAGAAATCAAAACAGTTATCTTCTGTCACAAAAGTTAACAGAAGATCATTGGTGTAATTAATATAAAACCCTTCCCATAACAGCTTCTTGGTTCCGCAAGGCAGCTCCACCATGGTGGAAAGCTGCTGTGGGGTAGCATGGTTCTTACTGCATGCCCATGTGGTCTTAGACTGGAAACTTGTGATCCAATGAGAATGAACAGAATTCTTGGGAGAATGTTGTCAGTAGAACATCTCAGTTTATTGATGCAAGGAGGGTTACATTTGTATGATAAAGGCAGAGAAGGGTTTTTGGTACCCAGGGATGGGGTCTATTGGTTAAGGCAGGGATACTGGAATAGCCCCATTTGCATGTGGAGCTCTTTGTCTAAGTGTCAAAGTCCATGCAAAAACACCTTCTGCATAAGGTGTGGTCCCACAGGGAAAAGAGGAAGACACCTTATGAGAAAACAGGCAAAGCCCTAGGCTTCCAGTTACAATGCAGATAAGCACCAACCAAGTCATTTTCCTTTGCCAAGGACCTTCTGTGAATCAGGCAGTATTTAATATTTAGCTGGGTTTTGCCAGTGCTAAGAAAGTGAGGGCAACCGAACTCCTGCTGCTCTCAGGGTAAGAATTCCGGGTCAAAGGCACACTTCCACCCACTCTTAGCTCTAGGACAGCTCCACAGATCATGGCTACCAACAGCAAGAAGAAAAGGAGAAAATGCTGAGGAGAGGTACCATGACTGGTACAAGTCACAGGTAGATAGAAGTAAGTGTTGGCATGCTAATTAATACTTGTCAGTGTGGCTACAAATGTATTTAATTATTATAGCTATTATATGTTAATTATATTATAATATATTATAAATATACTTCTCAAAATGCTATAATAATGGATTTTAATAGTTTTTACTATATTACAATGAAAAAAATGTATGAGGAAATAGACGTGATTAAAATGATTTAAGCATTATATTATGCATAAATTCTGCAAATTCTTGTGTTATACCTCATTGGTATTTACATTTAAACTTTCTATGTTGAAGTTTAAATTAAAATAAGAATCACTAAGGCATTAATTATCATAATCAGAGATTTTAGAGACTAGCCACATTGGCACTAATATCTTCCATAATTCTGGATTGCTAACTTAATTGATATAATGGTAAAAGTGGAAATTTTAAAATTTCTTTCACTTCACAGGCAGGAGTCAGACTCAGCAGGTTAACCATCAGTCAGTCACCTGTGGAACTGAGAACAGTGTTCATGGCCCAGAGGGTAGAAAGAACCAAGTAAAAAATGTTCATTGACCTATACTCTTGCCATGGCACAGTACACACACACACACACACACACACACACACAATCAACAAATAAATATATCTTAAAATGTCTGTAAACTTTTTTTCATCTCAAATTATTGTCCTGTGTCAGAATTTCAAATTAACAGTGTTTCCATGAAAAAAAGAGCAGGTCACTTGTATGTATGTCATGTATCTTCTAACAAAGACAATAATCTAGCTGTTGAATATTTGATAGATTATGATAAAGTCTGTGTAATTAGTATGTACCCAAAATAAAAAGTTAAACCAAAGTAAAGTATGTTAACAAAGACATACATTTATTTAAAAATTCATTTGACACAGTGAAAAGATAGCCATAAAAAGGAAGGCATATTGTATTTTAAGACAATTCACCATTGTGCTCACACTAGTTTTATTATTGTGACAATTGACTGTTCTTTTCATGCAAGAAATTTTATTGCCCAAGCAGACAAATAAAGATCACATTAAGCACAAATGTGAGAGTTGAACTTCTTTGAGCAAAGTGAATGTCTGCCAAAAATACAGTTTTGAATGCCATCAAGATTAGATTACAAAATCATGTTATGCATTATACTTTTTACAAAATGCTTAGGATCTTTAAATGCGAGAGTTTCCCCAACAGACGATATGAAAATTTAATACAAATTTCATTTGTATGTAAAATCAGAGATTTGACGTATCCTACTGAAGGTCTTAAAAAACAAAGAACAAGCCTTGGAATCGTAAACATAATAAAATATTATTGTTTGATTGATTTGAATAAGAATAGCCCCCATAGGCTCATATATTTGAACCATACTCACCAGGGAGTGGAACTGTTTAAAGAATTAGAAGGATTAGGAGATTTGACCTTGTTGGTTGAAGTGTGTCACTGGTGGTGGGCTCTGAGGATTCAAAAGTCCACACTTACTCTCATTCTCTCATTCTCTCAGTCTCTTGCTCTGTCACTCTCTCTTTCCCTCTGCAGATCAGGATACATCGCTAAGCTACTTCTGTCATGCCATGGATATAATGAACTAAGCTTCTGAAACTGGAGAGTAAGCCTCCAATTAAATGCTTTCTTTGATCAGAGTCGCATTGGTCATGGTGTTTCTTCCCAGCAATATAACACTGACAAAGACAATTATGGTTGTTCCAAAGCATATTTTAGACTGTTAACAAAACGTTATTGCTTAACACAGTATAAAATTATTTATAATCCTCAAATCTTTCTAGTAAAATAAAGACTGATTTTAGAAAAAAAATTACTTTTAGCTATGAAATAAAGAAAGTAATATTCTCATTGAATTTTGAAATAAATTCTGAAACTTTGGGGTCAACAGAAGAATGATAGAGGTGGATACAAATATAGATGTGTTTATGCATGTACACATACAAAATATTGATATACACACAAACATATATGCAAAGATAGTAACATGAGTATTAACATGCCTATGTGCAATAGTTGTAGACATCTAATATATTATATTAGATTATATTCACACACTTTTAGGGGTCTATATTTCATTATTTTCTAAAATGCATATGGAAAAAATACTATGTCTGCAATACATGGAAATGCAGAATTTTTATGAAAATATGACAAAATTATTTATGAATATTGTGGCTGAAAGAAAAGGAAAAAGAATGATAGAACGATGAGGGCACTTCTTGATTAGTATTACAAAAGAACCCAACAACCTCAAATGAAGCAATTCTATGAGTTCTTCTCTGTAATATAAATGCTATATTGGTTGTTATAATTTTCTATGTTAGATAGAACAACAATGCACAAACAAAACAAAATGGGCTCTTTAGAAGACCATTATGTTCCTTAAGTGCACAGCAAATATGAGGAGACATGATTAGCAGTTCAAAGTTTGTTTTAGTATGATGTTTAGTTTGGTATAATTTTATATTTATATCTGCTTTGATTCCTTCTTTATGTTACAATGAGTTGTATGTAGTCTCTGTTGGAAAGTTTCATTTTAACCTTATATTGTTATTGAATACAATGGTTTAATGACAATTAGTCAACCTTAAACCTATACATAAAAAAAACAACAGTAAACAGACTTGAAGGTTTTATATGTATGTGTGCATGTCACAATAATTGTTATATGTATGTGTGTATGTATAAAGTTAGTAATTGTTACATATGTGTGTAACAGTAATATTGAAGAATAGGTCCTGTTCAGAGAAAGTACATTCTTCCACATGTAATGATCCAGTTAACCAGCATCATTTGTTGAAGATACCGTCTTTTC